>SJXQ01004550.1:160377-201557 GCA_006408695.1 Aepyceros melampus
GCTTACAAATCTGATTAATTTCAAAAATATTTAGAAAAGAGGATGAAAAATATGATGATAATTGGCAGAAATTTCTTTTTAAGTGGCAACAGCTGATTTGAGATGATAGTACAGTGTGCAGGGACAAGATTTATTTGTTCTGAATATGATTTCCATCAAGTTAATAAGATACCTAAGTTGGTATCATCTACTTTATCAGTCCCAGCAAGGATAAAAGTTGTGTCTAAGAGGTTTTTTTTTTTTTCTACAGAACAATCTTTTCTATCAAATTACATTAAAAATCAGTCCTTTCACTCCAAGTAACTATCTCTGATAGACTGAATTAAATATTATGATATTAAAAATCAGTATCATATTATGTTAGATTTGGAAATGTTAAATAAAATACATAGTTTCCCTTTATTTAAAAGATAAACATGCTATAGTAAGCATCCCTGATGATTTTGAGACAGGAGATAGAGGAGGCCCCAGGTTAAGCAGCTGGAGTTTGTTCCCAATGGACAGAAACTTCAAAATATCAATATCAGGATAACTGGGAAAAGAGTCTGGGCCTGCCAGATAAGAGATAAGAGACCACATATTTCTCATTCTTGAAATCAAGGAAACCTTCCTCACTTGAAAGCTCAGACCAAAAGGGGAGTGGATGTCAAATTTACCCATAGGCCTCTTTGGTGCAATCCTTCTTGGCTGAGAAATACACGAACATATTGGAGGATCCTGAGGTATACCAAATAAAGATTCAGAACTAAGCAAATAAAAATGATTGGTCAAAAGAAATCCAGAAGAAAATGCCCTATATAAGTGATTTAAACTACCACAAGGGCACAACTCCCTCTCTTAGTCCATCTGTGTGTCTAGCCACTAGTACTGTTCTCTTTTTAAGTTTACTCTTCATATTATGCAGAAACCCTGTAAGTTACAATTTGCCCTGCACTCTCCCCTGTTCCAGATCCTAGATGTAGCCCAAAGGGTGATTAACAGTCAAGAACAAACTGAGGAGAAAGAGAGAAACCAATGTGAGAAAAGACAGGCTGGGGTCTTATGAAACTGATATTGCTGTCAGTCATGCTTTGCAACCTCAGAACAACAAAATGGGGCCAAGAAAGTTCAGTAATCTATCTAGAAGTAAGATTAATGATGAGGGAATGCTAAAAATGGAAGTAAATTGACTACTGGGCCTGAATTGCCAGCAAGAGCCCCTGGGGCTAAGCCCAGTCTGCAAACAAACAGGTCATCAGAAGAGGGACTGTCCTCAGTCCTAAGGGGAAAGGAAGCTCCCACTTCTGAAATGGTCCTACTGGATGACTGAGATGACCCAGGGATTCTGGCAGCTCCCTCTCCCCCAACCCCCACTCCAACAAGATATCTATCTCCATTGAGGAGCCCTAGATGGTCAAGCACTTGACAGATAAGAAGATTGATTTTTTAATTGATATGAGAGCCATTTAATTTGTCTTTAATTTCTCACACTGGACATCTTTCCGCCAAAAGCTGTACTGTGATTGGTGTCACTAAAAAGCCTTGTACCTTTATTTTACTGGACCTCTCACTTGCCAATTTGAGCAGAATTTGATTTCACTTGTTTTTTCAGTTGTACCTGACTGTCTCATCCCACTTCTGGGGAGAGACCTTCTGAGGGCCCTTGGGGCCATACTCTGACTAGGAGACTGCAAGCAACACTGATTTTGACTCTAAGACAAACCAGTCAGAAGAGCAGACCATATTCTAAAAGCAGTGGATCCTTTAGTATGGGACAAAGGAATTCCTCTAAAGGCCATAAATTTTCAATCTTTAAGAATTAGCCTTAGGCCAGAAACTTCCAACACTTACAAGAGACAATATCCCATAAAGTTGAAAGCTAAGAATGGTTTACAACATTTCTTAGATAAATTCTTAAGACATGGCCTGTTGATGCTTTTGCCAGTCTTCATGCAATATTCCTATTCCGCCAGTTGTTAAGCCAAATGGGGAATATAGGATGGCATAAGGCTTTAAAGCAGTAAACAATGTGCTGGTCCTTATACATACCATTGTGGCCAATCCATAAAGAATATTAGCCCAGATCCCTGAGGATGTAAATGGTTTATTGTGCTTGATATGTCTGTTTGTGTGTTTTATTTTTTTTAGTCTCAGATCATCCTTAATCACAATATCTGTTTATCTTTGAGTGGACTGATCCCAACTCAGATCATATGTGACAATACACCCTACTTCAGGGATTTCAGGATAGCCCACATTTGTTTGCACAAGTCCTAGGAAAGGAACTAAAGGAAAAACACCTAAAAAACGGTGTTATCCTATAGTATGTAGATGACATATTAATATGTATTCCCCCATGGTGGCCTCAGATCAAAATACCATTGAAGGTTTTAATTTCCTTGGGGTCCAAGGTTACAGAGTCTCTCAGACAAAGGTACAAATCTCAAAGCAACAAGTTAAATATCTGGGAGATATTGTAAACCCCGCTTTGAGCTAAGGACACAAGATATTAGTTTATTCTAGTTCTACAGCAAATTATTTTAAATATGATTGTATGTGTTATAATAGCATTAATTTGAGAAACATAGGAATTTTTTGATCACTTTTATTTTGCTTTAGTTGCTTTTTTCTCTGTTCTGCTTTACTCCCACAAATGTGAAATTCAACTCTTCTTCATTCAATGCTGCTGCTAAGTCACTTCAGTCGGGTCCGATTCTGTGAGACCCCAGAGACGGCAGCCCATCAGGCTCCTCTGTCCCTGGGATTCTCCAGGCAAGAATACTGGAGTGGGTTGCCATTTCCTTCTCCAGTGCATGAAAGTGAAAAGTGAAAGTGAAGTTGCTCAGTCGTGTCCAACTCTTAGCGACCCCATGGACTGCAGCCCACCAGGCTCCTCCGTCCATGGGATTTGCCAGACAAAAACACTGGAGTGGGTTGCCATTGCCTTCTCCATCTTCATTCAATAGTGTAATACAATTATATTTTCTTTCATTTTGCCTCCCTGTGCTTCAGGGTGTATGTTTCCTTCTGCCCTATCCCTGGTTCATTGATTACTCTTTTCATTCTAAAATCAAATAACTGAAGCATTTTTGATAGGTAAATATAATCATCCTACATAATTACAACCACTTAACATATATTTTTGTAATTTCTTGCATTTCCTATACACGAGGTTTTCTTATTTCTTCCATTCTCAACAATATTATCTTTCCATATTTTGGTAGATAATTTTCCAAGAACTCTAGGTTGCTTCTTTCTATTTCTATCATACTCATGAGACAAAATTATTTGGTACAGAAATTAACATCTCTAGTAGTGTAGTTCTTCTACACTGCTTCCTGAGTTGGGGACATCTGCTCAGCCTACTTTGTTAGAGTTCTCCAATTGCACTTTTATTTTTTGTTGTTGTTGGTAGTTAATCTTTACCTTAGTATGTTTCCCAAGAATCTTTTCTCTTTTAATCCATAATTTGAATATGTTTTAATAAGAAAAACAAATACTCTGCCATTTGTAATTGCCTTCTCTGGTGTGTGCTATGTATTGTTGATTGGTTTCTGATATATCTTATTTTTGGATTGGTTCTTTCTCTTCTCCATTGTATTATCAATTTTATTTTTATGCTGTTTATTTTTCCAAAAAATCATTAGTGCTTTTTTTTTTTTCTCTTGCCCAGCTTTGTGAGTTTATTATACTTGTTCATACCTTTCTACCATTTCAATAGACCTTGGAGTAAATGGGAGATAGAGGAATCTTTTCTCTATTCATTCTAATAAATAATGACCATGATCTATTCATGTCAGACATTATTCTAAGTGCTGGAGATATAATAATGAATAAAACTAATTCTCTGATATGATTGCCCTTAACAATGGATGCATGTGTGTGAGAGATACATATAACTATGTAGATAAATATATAATATTTCAAATACTGTGAAATGATTTTACAAAAGAATAAAACAATATATCAAAAATTTGCAGAGATGTAAAGCAGGGAGATGTTATTTCAGATAAGGTGATTTGAATCAGGGAAAATTTTTCTGATATGCATGATTTTCTCAAGTACTAGAAGTAGGTGTATGTGTTTAATGTTTTGTTTTTGAACCTTCCAAGGGACCATAAATACAGCTGACTAAGGGTCTCCATTAATTAAAAAAAACTGAGGAAATTCAAATAAGATATATTAAAAAAGCAAATATATATCATATAATTTATTTTGTCTTTAATACAGAATATTTTCACCTTAAGTATTTCCATAATATCTCTGACACATAGTTCCATCTATCTTCTTATGAAGAAAATTGATATTTGAAAGGAATAATCCAAGAGATGCTTTTCCCTGAGGTCAGGAGAGGAGGCCGAGAAGAGCTACCCCATGTCCAAGGAGCAGTGGCTGCATGGGTGCAGGAGGGCTGAGAGGATCTACTCCACACTAAGGTCAGGAGGGGCAGCCATGAGGAGAGACCCCTCGTCCAAGGTAAGGAGCAGCAGCTGTGCTTTGCTGGAGCAGCTGTGAAGAGACACCCTACATCCAAGGTAAGAGAAACCAAAGTAATACGGTAGATGTTGTGAGGGGGCATCAGAGGGCAGACACACTGAAACCATAATCATAGAAGACTAGCCAAGCTGATCACATGGACCACAGCCTGGTCTAACTCAATGAAACTAAGCCACACTGTGTGGGGCCACCCAAATGGGAGGGTCATGGTGGAGAGGTCTGACAGAATGTGGTCCACTGGACAAGGGAATGGCAAACCACTTCAGTATTCTTGCCTAGAGAACCCCACGAACAGTATGAAAAGGCAAAATGATAAGATACTGAAAGAGGAACTCCCTGGGTCCATAGATGCTCAATATGCTACTGGAGATCAATGGAGAAATAACTCCAGAAAGAATGAAGGGATAGAGCCAAAGAAAAACAATACACAGTTGTGGATGTGACTGGTGATAGAAGCAAGGTCTGATGCTATAAAGAGAAATATTGCATACAAATCTAGAATGTCAAGTCCATGAATCAAGGCAAACTGGAAGTGGTCAAACAGGACAAAGGCTAATAGTTTTGCCAAGAGAATTCACTGGTCATAGCAAACAACCTCTGCCAACAACACAAGAGAAGACACTACACATGGACATCACCAGATAGTTGACACCGAAATCAGATTATAATATTCTTTGCAGCCAAAGATGAAGCTCTATAAAGTCCGCAAAAATAAGACCAGGAGCTGACTGTGGTTCAGATCAGGAACTCCTTACTGCCAAATTCAGACTAAAATTGAAAAAAGACCATTCACGGATGACCAAAATCAAATCCCTTGTGATTATACAGTGGAAGTGAGAAATAGATTTAAGGGCCTAGAGCTGATAGAGTGCCTGGTGAACTATGGATGGAGGTTCATGACATTGTACAGGAGACAGAGATGAAGACCATCCCCATGAAAAAGAAACGGAAAAATGCAAAATGGCTGTCTGGGGAGGCCTTACAAATAGCTGTGAAAAGAAGAGAAGTGAAAAGCAAAGGAGAAAAGGAAAGATATAAGCATCTGAATGCAGAGTTCCAAAGAATAGCAAGGAGAGATAAGAAAGCCTTTCTCAGAGATCAATGCAAAGAAATAGAGGAAAACAACAGGATGGGAAAGACTAGAGATCTCTTGAAGAAAATCAGAGATACCAAGGGAATAGTTCATGCAAAGATGGACTCGATAAAGCACAGAAATTGTATGGGCTTAAAGAAGCAGAAGATATTAAGAGGTAACAAGAATACACAGAACTATACAAAAAAGAGCTTCACAACCAAGATAATCACGATGGTGTGATCACTCACCTAGAGCCAGACATCCTGGAAATTGAAGTTAATGGGGCCTTAGAAAGCATCACTACAAACAACCCTAGTGGAGGTGATGGAATTCCAGTTGAGCTTTTTCAAATCCTGAAAGATGATACTGTGAAAATACTGCACTCAACATGCCAGGAAATTTGGAAAACTCAGCAGTGACCACAGGACTAGAAAAGGTCAGTTTCCATTCCAATCCCAAAGAAAGGCAATGCCAAAGAATGCTCAAACTACCACACAATTGCACTCAACTCACACACTAGTAAAGTAATGCTCAAAATTCTCCAAGCCAGGCTTCAGCAATACATGAACTGTTAACTTCCAGATGTTCAAGCTGGCTTTAGCAAAGGCAGAGAACAAGAGATCAAGTTTCCAACATCCACTGGATCATCAAAAAAGCAAGAGAGTTCCAGAAAAACATCTATTTCTGCTTTATTGATGATGCCAAAGCATTTGACTGTGTGGATCACAATAAACTGAAAAATTCTGAATGACATGGGAACACCAGACCACCTCACCTGCCTGTTGAGAAACCTATATGCAGGTCAGGAAGCAACAGTTAGAACTTGACATGGAACCATAGACTGGTTCCAAATAGGAAAAGGAGTACATCAAGGTTGTATGTTGTCACCCTGCTTATTTAACTTCTATGCAGAGTACATCACGAGAAACGCTGGGCTGGAAGAAGCACAAGCTTGAATCAAGATTCCTGGGAGAAATATCAATAATATTAGATATGCAGATGACTGGAGAAGGCAATGGCACCCCACTTCAGTACTCTTGCCTGGAAAATCCCATGGGTGGAGGAGCCTGGTGGGCTACAGAGAAGGAAATGGCAAGCCACTCCAGTATTCTTGCCTGGAGAATCCCAGGGATGGGGGAGCTGGTGGGCTGCCATCTATGGGGTTGCACAGAGTCGGACACGACTGAAGTGACTTAGCAGCAGATATGCAGATGACACCACCCTTATGGCAGAAAGTGAAGAGGAACTAAAAGCCTGTTGATGAAAGTGAAAGAGGAGAGTGAAAAAGTTGGCTTAAAAATCAACATTCAGAAAACAGATCATGGCATCTGGTCCCATCACTTCATGGCAAATAGATGAGGAAATGGTGGAAACAGTGTCAGACTTTGTTGTTTTGGGCTTTAAAATCACTGTAGATGGTGACTGCAGCCATGAAATTAAAAGACGCTTACTCCTTGGAAGAAAAGTCATGACCAACCTAGATAGCATATTCAAAAGCAGAGACATTACTTTGCTGACTAAGGTCCATCTAGTCAAGGCTATGGTTTTTCTAGTGATCATGTATGGATGTGAGAGTTGGACTGTGAAGAAAGTTGAGTGTCAAAGAATTGATGCTTTTGAACTGTGGTGTTGTAAAGACTCTTGAGAGTCCCTTGGACTGCATGGAAATCCAACCAGTCCATCTTAAAGGAGATCAGTCCAGGGTGTTCACTGGAAGGACTGATGCTGAAGCTGAAACTTCAATACTTTGGCCACCTCATGCAAAGAGCTGAGTCTCTGGAAATGACCCTGATGCTGCAAGGAATTGGGGCAGGAGAAGGGGATGACGAAGGATGAGATGGCATCACCGACTCGATGGATGTGAGTTTGAGTGAACTCCGGGAGTTGGTGATGGACAGGGAGCCTGGAGTGCTGTAATTCATGGGGTCACAAAGAATCAGACAAGACTGAGTGACTTAACTGACTGACTGACTACCACATATTCACAAGGTGTTTATCTTTTGAAACTATGTAGGATGTTGAGAATCAGCACTATTATCACATCATTGTGACAGAATGATTTAGGACATTGAGGAACAAATGATCACTGTATAGCTTACCAGCACTGGTCAGTATATACATTTAGAGTATCTTGATTATTTCAAGAAATAAAGAACAGCCACTAAAGAGAGACATATAAGCAGCAAAATATATCTGTAAAAGTTCACATTTCATTATCATCTTACATCATAACAGAATAGAACAATTATAACTGCATTAAATATATATAAACACACACACATATATATGTGGAAACAAACATGGAAAATAAATTATACTTATTGAGAAGGGAGTTCTTTAATTAACTTTGAATGAAAGTTAAACACCAAAAATAACTGATCTGAGATATGAATCAAGGATTTCAACAATATTTAAAATTCCCAAGTTAATTTCTGGTATATTTTATACAATTAAATAATTTATCCCATTTTATATTTACCCCAAATGATAATACTTATCCATTTGGCAACAAAGGCATTCTTTAATTAAGAAGTGATGGTGTTTTAGTTACCATCTTTATGTGTCAATATTTGAATATAAACTTCTATATCAATAAACATTATACATTAACTTTATTTTTCTGAAAATAAATGTTTTATTGAAACATCAAGATGTTTTACTACTTTTACTCTTCACTGGAGATAACTTGTGATACTTCTCTAGTATCACAGCCATAAAATTTAATTTGCTTGCTAACATAGTTACCATTCTGTAATTAATTATCTTTGAATATTTATTTTAATGACTTCTTCCCTCTTAAAAGTTCTAACAATATTTCTCAAAATTTATTGTCTTTGATTTTCTAGATTAAGTAAAAATTTGCATACTGAATGGTGAGGCCAAACAAAAGCTGACTTCACCTTTTTGGGTTCCATAATTCAGATGGGAAGACTAAAGATGACAAGCATCTTGGTAGGAATCAGTTCAGTTCAGTTCAGTCACTCAGTCATATTCAACCCTTTGTGACCCCATGAATTGCAGCACCAAAGGCTTCCTTGTCTATCACCAAGTAACAGAGCTCATTAAACTCATGTCCCTTGAGTTGGTGATGCCATCCAACTATCTCATCTTCCATTGTCCCCTTTTCCTACCACATTCAATCTTTCCCAGCATCAGGTCTTTTCCAATGAGCCGGTTCTTCACATCATGTGGCCAAAGTATTGGAGTTTCAGCTTCATCATCATTTCCTTCCAATGAATATTCAGGACTGATTTCCTTTAGTATTGACTAGTTGGATCTCCTTGCTGTCCAAGGGACTCTCGAGAGTCTTCTCCAACACCATACTTCAAAAGCATCGATTCTTCAGCACTCCTCTTTCTTTATAGTCCAACTTCCACATTCATACATGACTACTGGAAAAACCATTGTCTTGACTAGATGGGCCTTTTTTGGCAAAGTAATGTCTCTGTTTTTTAATATGTTGTCTAGATGTCATAACTTTCTGTCCAAGAAGTAAGCACCTTTTAATTTCATGGCTGCAGTCACCATCTGCAGTTATTTTGGAGCCCCTCAAAATAATATGTAGGAATAATGGATATCATATTGAATAATGAATATCATGATTGTTATTTAGTGGTTTCCCATTTATACACTCTGTGTGTGTGTGTGTGTGTGTGTGTGTGTGTCCTTCCTCAGTCAGTCTGAGTCTTTGCAACTGCATAGACTATAGCTTGCCAGGGCTCCTCTCCATAGACTCTCCAGGCAAGAATACTGAAGTGGGTTGCCATTTCTTCCTCCAGGGGATTTTCCTGACCCAGGGATCCAGCCTGCATCCTTTGTGTCTCCTGCATTGGCAGGTGAATTCTTTACCACATGTACCACTTGGGAAACCCCTTATACACCATACCTCTGACTAATTAACACATGATGAAGGAATATCAACAAACCCCATCCATAAAACAGAGCATTCACTTTTATTTTTTAGTGATTTATTATGAAAAATAAATAGAAAGGAATACATACATTTGTGTGAGGCATTGAACACGGTACTATGGCGGCTGTGGCAGCAGCACAGAAGTGGGGCAGCTGTGATGGCAGTGCAGAAGCAAAGCCGAGTGGAGCCACCCCCCGTCCAAGGTCATGGGCTGTGGCCAAGAGGAGCTACCCCACTGCACTTTACTGGAGCAGCCATGAAGAGAGACCCCATGTAAAAGGTAAGAGAATCCCAAGTAAGATGGTAGGCACTGAGAGAGGGCATTAGAGGGCAGACGGACTGAAACCATAATCACAGACAACTAGCCAATCTGATCACATGGACCACAGTCTTGTCTAACTCAGTGAAACTAAGCCGTGCCATGTGGGCCCACCCAAGACAGAAGGGTCATGGTGGAGAAGTCTGACAGAATGTGCTCCACTGGAGAAGGGAATGGCAAGCCACTTCAGTATTCTTGCCTTGAGAACCCCATGAACAGTATGAAAAGGCAAACAGATAGGACACTGAAAGAGGAACTCTCCAGGTCGGTAGATGCCCAATATGCTACTGGAGATCAGTGGAGAAATAACTCCAGAAAGAATGAAAGGATAGAGCCAAAGCAAAAACAACACACAGCTGTGGATGTGACTGGTGATAGAAGCAAGGTCTGATGCTGTAAAGAGCAGTATTGCATAGGAACCTGGAATGTCAGGTCCATGAATCAAGGGATTTTGGAAGTGGTCAAACAATGACAAGAGTAAACATCAACATTCTAGGAATCAGCAAACTAAAATGGACTGGAATGGGTGAATTTAATGCATATGATCATTATACCTACTACTGTGGGAAGGAATCCCTTAGAAGAAATGGAGTAGCCATCATAGTAGAAAAAGAGTCCAAAATGCAGTACTTGGATGCAATCTCAAAAACAACAGAATGATCTCTGTTCGTTTCCAAGGCAAATCATTCAATATCATGGTAATCCAAGTGTATGCCCCAACTAGTAAGATTGAATAAGCTGTAGCTGAACAGTTCTATAAAGACCTATAATACCTTCTAGAACTAACACCAAAAAAGTTGTCCTTTTCATTATAGGGGACTGGAATGCAAAAATAGAAAGTCAAGAAACACTTGGAGTAACAGGCAAACTTGGCCTTGGAGTACAGAATGAAACAGGGCAAAGGCTAATAGAGTTCTGCCAAGAGAACACACTGATTATAGCAAACACCTTCTTCCAACAACACAAGAGAAGACTCTATACATGGACATCACCAGATGGTCAATACCAAAATCAGATTCATTGTATTCCTTGCAGCCAAAAATGCAGAAGCTCTATACAATCAGCAAAAACAAGACTGGGAGCTAACAGTGGCTCAGATCATGAACTCCTTATTGCCAAATTCAGACTAAAATTGAAGAAACTGGAGAAAACCACTAGACCATTCATGTATGACCAAATCAAATCACTTAAGACTATACAGTGGAAGTGAGAAATAGATTTAATGGACTAGATCTGATAGACAGAGTGCCTGATGAACTATGGATGGAGGTTTGTGACATTGTACAGGAGACAGGAATCAAGACCATCCCAAAGAAAAAGAAATGTAATAGCACAAAATGGCTATGAAAAGAAAGGAATTGAAAAGCAAAGGAGAAAAGAAAAGATATACTCATTTGAATGGAGAGTTCCAAAGAATAGCAAGGAGAGATAAGAAAGCATTCTTCAGTGGTCAATGCAAAGAAATAGAGGAAAACGACAGAATGGGAAAGCTAGAGCTCTCTTCAAGAAAATTAATGATACCGAGGGAACATTTCATTCAAAGATGGGCTCAATAAGGACAAAAATTGTACGGACCAAATAAAAGCAGAAGATATTAAGAAGAGGTGGCAAGAATACACAGAACTATACAAAAAAAGATCTTCATGACCCAGATAATCACGATGGTGTGATCACTCACTTAGAGCCAGACATCCTGTGATGTCAAATGGGCCTGAGGAAACATCACTGTGAACAAAGCTAGTGGAAGTGATGGAATTCCAGTTGAGTTAATTCAAATCCTAAAAGATGATGTTTTGAAACTGCTGAACTCAATATGCCAGCAAATTTGGAAAACTCAGCAAGGGCCACAGGACTGGAAAAGGTCAGTTTTTATTCCAATCCCAAAGAAAAGCAATGCCAAAGAATGCTCAAACTACCACACAATTGCAGTCATCTCACATGCTAGTAAAGTAATGCTCAAAATTCTCCAAGCCAGGCTTCAGCAATACGTGAACTGTGAACATCCAGATGTTAAAGCTGGTTTTAGAAAAGGCAGAGAAACCAGAGATTAAATTGCCAACATCTGCTGGATCATCAAAAAAGTAAGAGAGTTCCAGAAAAACATCTATTTCTGCTTTATTGACTATGCCAAAGCCTTTGACTGTGTGAATCACAATAAAATGTGGAAAATTCTGAATGAGATGGGAATACCAGACCACCTCACTTGCCTCTTGTGAAACCTGTATGTAGGTCAGGAAGCAACAGTTAGAACTGGACATGGAACAACAGACTGGTTCCAAACAGGAAAAGGAGTACATCAAGCTGTATATTGTCACCCTGCTTATTTAACTTCTATGCAGAGTGCATCATGAATAATGCTGGGCTGGAGGAAGCACAAGCTGGAATCAAGATTTCCAGGAGAAATATCAATAACTTCAGATAAGCAGATGACATCACCCTTATAGTAGAAAGTGAAGAAGAACTAAAGAGCCTCTTGATGAAACTGAAAGAGGAGAGTGAAAACGTTGGCTTAAGCTCAACATTCAGAAGACTAAGATCATGGCATTTGGTCCCATCACTTCATTGGAAATAGATGGAGAAATAGTGGCTGCCTTTATTTTTGGGGGCTTGAAGATCACTGCAGATGGTGATTACAGCCATGATATTAAAAGATGCTTACTCTGTGGAAGGAAAGTTTTGACCAACCTAGATTGCATATTGAAAAGCAGAGACATTACTTTGTCAACTTCTAGTCAAGTCTAAGGTTTTTCCAGTGGTCATGTATGGATGTGAGAGCTGGACTGTGAAAAAAGCTGAGCGCTGAATAATTGATGCTTTTGAACTGTGGTATTGGAGAAGACTCTTGAGGGTCACTTGGACTGAAAAGAGATCCAACCAGTCCATTTAAAAGGAAATAATTCCTGAATATTCATTGGAGGGATTGATGTTGACGCTGAAACTCAGTACTTTGGCAACCTGATGAGAAGAGCTGACTCACCGGAAAAAAGCCCTGATGCTGGGAATGATTGTGGGCAGGAGGAGAAGGGGACATCAGAGGATGAGATGGTTGGATGGCATCACTGACTCAATGGTTTGGGTAGATTCCGGGAATTGGTGATGGACAGAGAAGCCTGGCGTGCTGCAGTTTATGGGGTTGCAAAGAGTTGGATACAACTGAGCTATTGAATTGAACTGAACTGAACTTGGAAAATAATTTCTTAAATTACAAGAAGATAAAACACGCACAGAGAAAGAATGTAAATGGAGCAACAGAAAACCTAAAGCCTAATTACTCTTCCCCAAATAATTAGGACAGTTCTCCAAAAAATGGAAGTATTATAATTTGGAAAACCTAAAGAACAAGAATGGAATTTTCAAAATAAACATTTGAGTATATATCCCCAGTTCAGCAAGTTTGCTAGATGTTTAAGTAATCTCAACCTTCCAGAAAGTAGAAAAATCCTAATAATGACAAATATGTACAGTATTAGCCAAACTTTCAAAATCCAATTGTAGATATCTAACATCAAATTAATTAATACTCTTGAAAATATTTAAAAAGAAGAAAATTAAAAAGAATAAACTATTTGAAATGTGTCATAAGAAAAAATGATATTACAGGAGGATACAAATCTTAACTTTGGACAGAATAACTAATGAAACAATTACCAAGTCTACCAAAATATTTCAGGAAACCACAGACTGGAAAAGAGACAAGAGAGAGGAAAGGCAAAGAGCAGAGTAAAGGTAAGGAGGGGAAACAATTTACATAAGAAACATGGGAATGAGAATATCATCAGACCTTTGAAAAATAATATTCCCTTTTAGCAGAAAATAGAACACATCATTCTCAAAATTCTGCTGAAAAATATTTCTTAGCTGGAATTTTGTAGTTAGTTAAATATTCATAGAAATATAAAGCAAAATTTGGCCTTTTCAAGACCTCAAAATAATCAACCCCCTCTGCCATGTATCACTTTTTAGGAAGTTGCTTGGTTTTTTTATTCCGTTTAAACAAGTGTTTAGGCAATAAGGGAATGAATACAAGAGAGAAATGAAGTAAATTTGTAGAATGCCATGAAAAATGACATAAAAGGAATCTTCAGGATCATGTCCATCCAGAAAGCCCAAAAGCAAAACAAAAAAGCAGAGAGCCAGGTAATATTTTGACCAGGATGGCAGAGACTCCTATGAGACGGCCAGGCTATGAGGATTTTTCTAACATCCAACAGAATTAAAGAAAAGGCTAAAGAATATTAAGCAAATATATATAGAGAAAAATACGAAGTAATTATTGTTGTAGACAGGACATTTGAGTGTACAAACGGGTGTATGTCAGAATCACCTGAGTTTATTAAATCACACAGATAACTAGATCATTGCCTTCCACACCACACACACACTCAAAAAAAGCCTGCCCAAGATTTTTACCTACCTCTAAGTGGGCATATGAAGCTGGTTCTGGGAATATCAATGATACGCTGAGTTAAGAAGCAGTTTCACAGCATGAGGAATAGTTGTTCCTGGAATGCTGTTGACAGGAACAGAATACATACAGAAAGGTTTAAGTCTTTCCTCTTATAGCTTTACTCTCCTCCTGTGGTACATAAGGCTAAGAGTTAGATATTCAAGTAAATTCATAGAATATTAAATTATCTAATTGTGAAACTATGATGTATTCAAAAAATTGATGTAAGAATGATCCTTCCAAACTCAAAGTTTTTTATGGGGTTTCTCTAATGAGATATGTGTCATTTTCGTTTCAGAGATTAAAATTTAGAGGTAGAATGAAGAAAAGAACTGTTTTAACTTAGCTGATTTTAACATTGTGTCCAAAATAACACTATCATTGTATACCTTTCCCCCTACCAAAAAAAAAAAAAAAGTTTATTTCTCTCTCACTGAAAAAAGCCACCTGGAGAACGGGGTAATTTAACAGTTCTATGGAAAACTCAGCCTCCTTCTACTTTTCTTTTTCACCATCCTATTGTTTACCATCTTGGAGATTCTTTCCCTTTCACAGATAACCAAGGAAGCTCTACCTGTCATATCTGCATGTGTGATTTAAAAGATAGGAAGAAGAAATTAGGAAAAGCACAATAGTTTCATGTGACTTTCCAAAAAACCTCACACACTTCTGCTTAGGTCTAATTAGTCACAATGTTGTGAAAAGTTATACTCTGCAAGCAAGGTTGAGGAGTGCCATTTTTTAGGGAGCTTATTCAATTCCTAAATAAATTCTGGATTCTATACTTAAGGAATGATGAGTGGAATATTTGGTGGGTGATAAGTGGCAGGTTAATCCCAGGAAGCTAATGCATTAAGTTTCAGGTATTTTGTATTTTGCAAAAGCTATAATTGAAGAACATTAACATTAATTTAAAAATATTAAATATTAATTATGAAATATTGTATAGTATTAAAAATGGCTCATTATATGAAATTTCATTCAATTTGAGTACTGAAGGATGAATAGTAATCAGCCAGGAAGTAAACTGTGAAAAATTCTTAAAAAGATGGGAATACCAGACCACCTTAAAGTGCCTCCTGAGAAACCTGTATGCAGGTCAAGAAGCAGTAGTTACAATTGCACATGGAAAACAGACTGCTTCCAAATTGGGAAAGGAGTACTTCAAGGTTGTATATTGTCACCCTGCTTATTTAACTTATATGTAGATTGCATCATGTGAAATGCCAGGCTGGATGAAGCACAAGCTGGAATGAAGATTGCAGGGAGAAATTTCAATAACCTCAGATATGCAGGTAAGACCACCCTTATGGCAGAAAGCAAAGAGGAACTAAAGAGCCTCTTGATGAAGATGAAAGCAGAGACTGAAAAAAGCTGGCTTAAAACTCAATATTCAAAAAACTAAGATCATGGCATCAGGTTCAATCACTTCATGGCAAATAGATGGGGAAACAATGGAAACAGTGACAGACTGTATTTTCTTGGGGTCCAAAGTCACTGCAGATGGTGACTTCAGTCATGAAATTAAAAGACACTTGTTCCTTGAAAGAAAAGCGATGACAAGCCTAGACAGCATAGTTAAAAACAGAGAAATTACTTTGCTCACAAAGGTCTGTATAGTCAAAGCTATGGTTTTTCCAGTAGTCATGTATGGATGTGAGAATTGGACCATAAAAAGGGCTGAGAGCTAAAGAATTGATGCTTTTGAGCTGTGGTGTTGGAGAAGACTCTTGAGAGTCCCTTGGACTGCAGTGAAATCAAACCAGTAAATCCTAAAGGTAATCAGTCCTGAATATTCATTGGAAAGACTGATGCTGAAGCTGAAGCTCCAATACTTTAGCCATCTGATGTGAACATCCGACTTATTAGAAAAATCCCTGATGCCGGGAAAGGTTGAAGGCAGGAGGAGAAGGGGATGACAGAGGATGAGGTGGTTGGATGGCATCACCGTCTCAATGGACATGAGTTTGTGCAATCTCCTGGAGATGGTAACGGACAGGGAAGCCTAGTGTGCTGCAGTCCATGGGGTTTTAAAGAGTACAACAGGACTGAGCAAGTGAACAACAACAAAGAAACAGTTTAGGAGGGAGAGTTTCAGGAGAGAGAAATACACCTGGAAAGTACTGAAGATTCTGGAAACACAGATAATGAATATTTTTATGGGAAAATAATAATAATTGCTTTGCCTAGGAATTTAGAAGTATACACACAACCTCCTCCTCTATGGTATTTGAAAATGGTAGATATAAGACTAGCAAGACAAAGTAACACTTTATTATTAGCTGTGGATTTTACCTCCAAAGCATAAAATAAAATTCCTTAAGCTAGGTTGAATCCTCTTTAGAGCACCTTCATCTCAGCCTCCTTGATGACAATATGACCTTGAGAACAATATGACAAAGCTCTAAGTATCTTGCCTGCGTGTCATGCTCAGTCACTTCAGTCAAGTCCAATTCTTTGTGTCCCTGTGGACTACAATCCCCTGGACTCCTTTGTCTATGGGATTCTACAGGCAAGATACTGGAGTGAGTTGCCATACCCTCCTCTAGAGGATCTCCTGAACCCAGAGGTGGAACTGACCCAGGGATCGAACTCACGACTCCTCTGTCTCCTTTATTGAATGCAGATTCTTTACCCACTGAGACACCTGGGAAACCCCTCTAAGTATCTTCCTTACGTCAACGCCCAAACCTAAGGCTCAAGCCAAGCAACTCTAATGCAAGAAAATATAAAAGTGGATCAGCACACTCACTTTCAAACATCAAAATGAGAAGAGTACAACTAGAGGGGAATACTGTTCTTGGCCCACTGCCTAAGTAGGGCCAGGATAGTGCAGCTCTTGTGTACAAACTGTCTTCATGTTGAATGCCCAGCCAAGGATGCTTGGCAGGCTCTAAAACTTACACTTGATATGGAATACTTTAAATGATGTCATCAATAATTCTTTTAAGGTAAGTAGATTTACATGCTTCCCAGGTGGTGCTAGGGGTAACTGCTAACTGCTAAGTCACTTCAGTTGTGTCCAACTCTGTGTGACATCATAGATGGCAGCCCACCAGGCTCCTCCATCCCTGGGATTCTCCAGGCAAGAACACTGGAGTGAGTTGCCATTTCCTTCTCCAATGCAGTAAAGTGAAAAGTGAAAGTGAAGTCTCTCACAGTTGTGTCTGACCCTAGCGACCTCATGGACTGCAGCCTTCCAGGCTCCTCCGTCCATGGGATTTTCCAGGCAAGAGTACTGGAGTGGGTTGCCATTGAAAGAACCTGCTTAACAATGCAGGAGAGGGAAGAAACGTGAGTTCAATCCTGGATTGGGAAGCTCCCCTGGAAAAGGGCATGGCAAACCACTCCTTCAGAGAAGCCTGGCAGACTGTGATCCATGGGGGTCACAAACAGTCAGACACGCTGAGGTGACTTAGGACACACACACACACACACACACACACACACATGCACAGAGGCAGATTTACATACAAGACACTCAACAACTTTCCCAGGTCACAGTGATCACCTTGGTTGAGCCAGCTTGTAAAGTCAGGGAGCTTGAGTCCAGAGCACTCATTCCTTCCTCTTATGCTACTCTCTCTCCTTGATAGAACATTCTTATTACTGTTCTATTACTTGACCTTCACAGCAATAGTGTGAGAAATGCAAAGAAGGTATGATAATTATTTTATTATTTTGCTGAGAAAAGTGAAATTGGGGTTCATTCAATATACACATCTATTAAGTGCCAGAAGGGATGTGACTTAATGTCTTATGATTTCAAATCCAATTTTCTTTCCACTTTACAGTTGATTAATATTTGTATAGTCACTGCCACATTTTGTTCTTAACTCATATGTGAAAAGTGAAAGTGAAGTCGCTTAGTACTGTCTGACTCTTTGCGACCCCATGGACTATAGCCTACCAGGCTCCACCCTCCATGGGATTCTCTAGGCAAGAGTACTGGAGTGGGTTGCCATTTCCCTTCTCCATATGTAGGCAGCTTTAATTCAGGCTGAATAATAGGAGAATAACACAATGAATTGTTTGGACATCTCAGTCCACAGATTGGAGTTGGATAGTAATTCTTTCTGAAACAGTTACTTTGCACATTACATTTTGTTGGCAAATACAGGTACTCTAAAAACAGTAGGATAATCCGAGTATTTACTAAATCACGTGAATTACTTCCCACATCTCTGCGAACATGTGAGAGTCAGATTTAACTCACTTGTAATATCAGGGTGAAAGGTTGTTGCTTAACCGTGAAAGACACCGGAATTCTTGGCCTCCAGGGGAGAAGAATTCAATTCAGGGCCAGAGCCGAGGCTTGATTGCTCAGAGCTTTTGTGTCAGTTCAGCTCAGTTCAGTCTCTCAGTCGTGTCTGACTCTTCGCGACCCCATGAATTGCAGCACGCCAGGCCACCCTGTCCATCACCAGCTCCCAGAGTTCACTCAGACTCATATCCATCAAGTCAGTGATGCCACCCAGCCATCTCACCCTTGGTCATCCCCTTCTCCTCCTGCCCCCAATCCCTCCCAGCATCAGTCTTTTCCAACGAGTCAACTCTTCGCATGAGGTGGCCAAAGTACTGGAGTTTCAGCTTTAGCATCATTCCTTCCAAAGAACACCCAGGGCTGATCTCCTTCAGAATGGACTGGTTGGATCTCCTTGCAGTCCAAGGGACTCTCAAGAGTCTTCTCCAACACCATAGTTCAAAAGCATCAGTTCTTTGGTGCTCAGCTTTCTTCACAGTCCAGCTCTCACATACATATACGACCAGTGAAAAAATCATAGCCTTGACTAGACGGACCTTTGTTGGCAAAGTAATGTCTCTGCTTTTCAATATGCTATCTAGATTGGTCATAACTTTCCTTCCAAGGAGTAAGCGTCTTTTAATTTCATGGCTGCAGTCACCATCTGCAGTGATTTTGGAGTACCCAAAAATAAAATAGGAAACTGTTTGCATTGTTTCCCTGTCTATTTCCCATGAAGTGATGGGACCAGATGTCATCATCTTCATTTTCTGAATGTTGATCTTTAAGCCAACTTTTTCACTCTCCACTTTCACTTTCATCAAGAGGCTTTTTAGTTCCTCTTCACTTTCTGCCATAAGGATGGTGTCATCTGCATATCTGAGGTTATTGATATTTCTCCTGGCAATCTTGATTCCAGCTTGTGTTTCTTCCAGCCCAGTGTTTCTCATGATGTACTCTGCATATAAGTTAAATAGCAGGATGACAATATGCAGCCCTGATGTACTCCTCTTTCTATTTGGAACCAGTCTGTTGTTTCATATCAGCTTTTGTGTAATAAAGTTTTATTAAAGTATAAAAGAGATAGAGAAAGCTTCTGACACAGACATTAGAAGGTAGGCAGAGAGTGCCCCCACCCCCCAGCCCCGGCAATGTTAGCAAGACCATTTTATACTCTCCAGTTAGTTATTACAATGAATCAAAAGAATGTCTGGAGGTTGCAAAGATCTTACCAGACCCACTCCCACAACTCACATTTCAAGATAACAGGATTAGCCAGAAGGCCCTCAGGAAGGAGAAAGGAGGAAAGTGAAGTCCCTCAGTGATGTCCAACACTTTGTGACCTGAGGCTCCTCTATCCAAGGGGTTTTCCAGGCAACAGTACTGGAGTTGGTTGCCATTTCCTTCTCCAGGAGATCTCCTTGACCAAAGGATTGAACCTGTGTCTCCCACATTACAGGCAGATGCTTTACTCTCTACCACCAGGGAACCCCCAAAATGTCCTCAAACAGGATACATTGCTGCTATATAATTCTTAGTACAGAGTCTATACCAAGTTGTTTGTTGTATAATCATCAGTTCCAGACTTAAAGATAAAAAAGTTTTACATGACTAAGACTAAGGAATGTTCAGTTCAGTTCATTTCAGTCCTTCAGTCCTGTCGACTCTTTGCCACCCCATGAATCCCAGGACGCCAGTCCTCCCTGTTCATCACCAACTCCCTGAGTTTACTCAGACTCATGTCCATTGAGTCAGTGCTGCCATCCAGACGTCTTGTCCTCTGTCGTCCTCTTCTCCTCCTGCCCCCAATCCCTCCCAGCATCAGGGTCTTTTCCAGTGAGTAAACACTTTCCATGAGGTGGCCAAAGTACTGGAGTTTTAGCTTTAGCATTATTCTTTCCAAAGAAATCCCAGGGTTGATCTCCTTCAGAATGGACTGGTTGGATCTCCTTGAAGTCCAAGGGACTCTCAAGAGTCTTCTCCAGCACCACAGTTCAAAGCATCAATTCTTCGACGCTCAGTTTTCTTCACAGTCCAAATCTCACATCCATACATGACCACAGGAAAAACTATAGCCTTGAATAGACAAAACTTTGTCGACAAAGTAATGTCTCTGCTTTTTAATAAGCTATCTAGGTTGGTCATAACTTTTCTTCCAAGGAGTAAGTGCCTTTTAATTTCATGGATGCAATCACTATCTGTAATGATTTGGGAGCCCAAAAAATAGTCAGCCATTGTTTCCACTATTTCCCCATCTATTTCCCATGAAGTGATGGGACCAGATGCTATGATCTTTGTTTTCTGAATGTTGACCTTTAAGCCAACTATTTCATTCTCTTCTTTAAGTTTCATCAAGAAGCTTTTTAATTCCTCTTTACTTTCTGCCATAAAGGTGATATCATCTGCACATCTGAGGTTATTGATATATCTCCTGGCAATCTTGATTCCATCCTGTGCTTCTTCTAGCCCAGCGTTTCTCATGATTTACTCTGCATGTAAATTAAATAAGCAGGGTGAGAATATACAGCCTTGATGTACTCCTTTTCCTATTTGGAATCAGTCTGTGGTTCCATGGTCAGTTCTAATTGTTGCTTCCTGACCTGCATACAGGTTTCTCAAGAGGCAGGTAGGGTGGTCTGGTATTCCCATCTCTTTCAGAATTTTCCACAGTTTATTGTGATCCACACAGTCAAAGGCTTTGGCATTGTCAATAGACCAGAAATATATATATTTCTGGAACTCTCTTGCTTTTTCGATGTTCCAGCGGATGTTGGCAATTTGATCTCTAGATCCTCTGCCTTTTCTAAAACAAGCTTGAACATCTGGAATTTCACAGTTCATGTATTGCTAAAGCCTGGCATGGAAAATTTGGAGCATTACTTTACTAGCGTGTGAGATGAGTGCAATTGTGCGGTAGTTTGAGCATTCTTTGGCATTGCCTTTCTTTGTGAAAACTGACCTTTTCCAGCCACGGCCACTGCTGGGTTTTCCAAATTTGCTGGCATAGTGAGTGCAGGATTTCACAGTATCATCTTTCAGGATTTGAAATAGCTCAACTGGAATTCCATCACCTCCAATAGCTTTGTTCATAGTGATACATTCTAAGGCCCACTTGACTTCACATTCCAGGATGTCTGGCTCTAGGTGAGCGATAACACCATCATGATTATCTGGGTCATGAAGATCTTTTTTGTACAGTTCTTCTGTGTATTCTTGCCACCTCTTCTTAACATCTTCTGCTTCTATTAGGTCCCTACCATTTCATTCCTTTATCGACCCCATCTTTGCATGAAATGTTCCCTTGGTATCTCTAATTTTCATGAAGAGATCTCTAGTCTTTCCCATTCTGTTGTTTTCCTCTATTTCTTTGCATTGATTGCTGAAGAAGGCTTTCTTATCTCTCCTTGCTATCCTTTGGAACTCTCCTTTCAGATGCTTACAACTTTTCTTTTCTCCTTTGCTTTTTGCCTCTCTTCTTTTCACAGCTATTTGTAAAGCCTCCTCAGACAGCAATTTTGCTTTATTGCATTTCTTTCCCATGGGGATGGTCTTCATCACTGTCTCCTGTACAATGTCTCGAACCTCCGTCCATAGTTCATCAGGCACTGTGTCTATCAGCTCTAGTCCCTTAAATCTATTTCTCACTTCCACTGTATAATCATAAGGGATTTGATTTATGTCGTACCTGAATGGTCTAGTGGTTTTCCCCACTTTCTTCAATTTGAGTCTGAATTTGGCAATAAGGAGTTCATGATCTGAGCCACAGTCAGCTCCTGGTCTTGTTTTTGCTGACTGTATAGAGCTTCTTCATCTTTGGCTGCAAAGAATGCAATCAATCTGATTTTGGTGTTGACCATCTGGTGATGTCCATGTGTTTAGTCTTCTCTTGTGTTGTTGGAAGAGGTGTTTGCTATCACCAGTGCGTACTCTTGGCAAAACTCTATTAGCCTTTGCCCTGCTTCCTTCTGTACTCCAAGGCCAAGTTTGCCTGTTACTCCAGGTGTTTCTTGACTTCCTACTTCTGCATTCCAATCTCCTATAAGAAAAAGACATCTTTATTTTGGTGTTAGTTCTAAAAGGTCTTGTAGGTCTTCATAGAACTGTTCATCTTCAGCTTCTTCAGCATTACTGATTGGGGCATAGGCTTGGATTATCGTGATATTGATTGGTTTGCCTCAGAAATGAACAGAGATCATTATGTCTTTTTTGAGATTGCATCCAAGTACTGTGTTTTGAACTCTTTTGTTGACCATGATGGCTACTCCTTTTCTTCTAAGGGATTCCTCCCCACAGTAGTAGATATAATGGTCATCTGAGTTAAATTCACCCATTCCAGTCCATTTTAGTTCACTCATTCCTAGAATGTCGACATTCACTCTTTCCATCTCCTTTTTGACCACTTTCAATTTGCCTTGATTCATGGACCTAACATTCCAGGTTCCTATGCAACATTGCTCCGTACAGCATTGGACATTGCTTCTATCCCTAGTCACATCCACAACTGGGTATTGTTTTTGTATTGGCTCTATCTCTTCATTCTTTTCTCGAGTTATTTCTCCACTGATCTCCAGTATCATATTGGGCAGTTATTCACCCAGGTAGTTTCTATTTCTGCATCCTATCATTTTGCCTCTTCATAGTGTTCCTGGGGTTCTCAAGGCAAGAATACTGAAGTGGTTTCCCATTCCTTTCTCCAGTGGACCACATTCTGTCAGACCTCTCCACCATGACCTGCCCTTCTTGGGTGGCCCCACATGGCATGGCTTAGTTTTACTGAGTTAGATGAGGCTGTGGTCCATGTGATCAGATTGGCTAGTCTTTTGTGATTATGGTTTCAGCGTGTCTGCCCTCTGATGCCCTCTTGCAGCACCTACCATCCTACTTGGGTTTTCTCCTACCTTGGACATGGGGCATCTCTCCTCTCTGCTCCAGCAAAGTGCAGCTGTTGCTCCTTACCTTGGAGGAGGGGTATCTCCTCACAGTCGAGCCATGCAGAAGGGCACTGGCTGCGACGGACAGCGCACAAGCGTGGCCAAGAGTAGCTATCTCACATCTGAGGTCTGGGCTGTGGCCAAGAAGAGTAACCCCACATCCAAGGAGCAGCTGCTGTGATGCTCCTCCTCCTCCTCCTGAGAGGGCTGAGAGTAGCTACTCCACGTTCAAGGTCAGGAGGCACTGCCGTGAGAAGACTAAGGAATGTTGAGGAGGGAAAAAAAAAAAAGTTTGCCCTTTTCTCCTTGAGAATTCCAAACCCGTCTCTCCTTGGGTACCCTGGACTTCTTATCTACCTGCCTAGGAACTGACTCTCTATTCTTTAGTTGGGTTATGTGTGAATTGTTCATTCAGTCTGTGGAGCCTGAAACAGCCATATGAGAGAAAATGATTTCAGACATGCAGAATATTATTTATATGAAGCTGTATTCTATAGGTTGAGATAAAAAAAACTTAAAAATTAAATGGAAGAGTTATGGGAGATAAATTCAAGAGATCTCAGTAAACTATAATAAATGCTGGAAGAAGTTGTTGATGTACAATAGAAACAACTGTAGCTTATGCTTAGTCAATTTTCAACCTCAGCTTCAAAGAACTGCAAGGAGTTTTAAGTGCTATCCAATTAAGTTGCCTTATTATTAAAATATGGTTTCCTTATTCAAACCCTTTACAAAGATTTGACTAATAAAACACACTCAATAAATACATATGAAAACCAGTGGAGAAAGCAAAAAAAGGTATGAATGTCTATTAAATATTTAAAAGTAAAATGGCCACTATGTTCATTTAAGAAATACTACTACATTATCATAATGAATATCTACTTAAGCAGAAAGGTTAACAATAACAGCAAAAGTGTTACTAAAGCTTGTATTTTCATTTGCTGGAGCAATAGAAGCAGAATAAAAGTATGAAATGGTTGTCATTTCAAAAGTTATCACATCTAAGATTTGAAAACAAGAAACAAGCAAACCAACCAAAAACTCTCTCTTAATCTTAACAATAAGATTGAAGGCAGCATGTAGAGAAGGAATAACATTTAAAGGACTATTGAATCTATATTGGAAATACATAAATAGACTTATACAATTTCAAGAAACTATTTTGTGACTATCATAGTATCAGAGTATTCAGAGTAAACATATAGAAGAAAACTTCTTCTATCCCAAGGACTCCCAAAACGTTTTAATTAAACAATCATCATAGGCCAAGTCCTCTGCTAAGCATTAGGAGAAAAAAAAAAAATAATAAGATGGAAAAGAGAGAGAGAAGAAGGAGGAGGAGGGAAAGGGAAAGTAGAAGAAAAAGAAATGAAGTGGTGCTTCATTGAAGTTGAAAGGTCAAGGAGTTGAAAGGTCAAGGAGTAAAAACAAACTAAAATTTAAGAGAGCTATATGGACATGTACATCTGGTAGGATTTGTTCATTAACTGTTAAAGAATGAGTAAGAAGAATTTTTACCAGTGCATAACCAGGCCTTCAACAAAATTAATGATGGTTTAATATTTTTAAGGAAATAATATTTATGATTCTTATACAATAATTGTATTAGGGTGATTCTAGGTATGGGAAGAGGCAACAAGGGAAAATATTTCCTGGATCATAATAGACTAATAAGACAAAAGGTCCAGAGAATCTTTTATTATCAACAGGGTATAATCTAGAAATTGCACAATAATCTAGAAATTCAACAAGAATGTTTCCCTGACCTGAGAAGAGCCTCCCAGCACTGTGGGGATTAAAAAAAAAAGAAAAAGAAAAACAAATTGGTCATGAAATGTCTTACAGACATCATTCAAGCTTCCAACCAAGAGAGGGAGTTGATAAATAGAATATTGCCTACCATAGACCTGCCATAAAACAGCCATCAATCTGCAGCCATTCCCTAGGATAGGCCCTGGGGGAACTAATGATGTGAAATCAAGGATACTGCTACCACTCTCCCTCCCCAGGATAGCTGAGTGGCATATCAAAGGAATGATTTCAGTGAGCCTAGACTCTTAACTCTTCCCATGCGTAAAGAAGTGCTAAATTCCTTAACTTGGGATATTTGGTTTTCTTTAATTAACAATAATCTTTTGACATTCAGAATACCTGCCCTTTGCAGCAAAACCTATTAACCTAGCTCCCTGCCTTGCAACCTATAAGCAGTTCTCTTAGGTTTACTTGAGATGCTAAAAATTACTTGAGTCCTAAAAATTCCCAGTGGAATAAAACATACACACACACACACACACACACATGCACACCCACACTCACACACACACACACACACACACACACACACACACACACAATGTGTAAGAAGGATTTTAGAGATGGTTCTGAATTTTCCGGTTTGCACATCCTGAAGGATGGTGACATAATGTACTGAGATGATATACTAAGGAAAATAAATAGGCTTGGAGATTCCTTGGAAATTTTTAATAGTCAGATAAACAATTTCAGAACTCAGTAAAGATCTGAAAGACATATGAATTTGAGAGCCATATGTATAAAAACCAGAGTTGAGTGCATGAGATCTTCCTGAAGAAAAATTAAGAAGAAAAAACAGGTACAAAAACAGAAACCTGAAGAATATCACAGTGTAACTGATGAACAAAGAAAATTCATCTCTAAATCCATCTCTCTCTAAAGGAGGCTTAAACTAGATCCTCGATGAGGAAAGATGAAGAGTTCAGTGGTATGGAAGTCAAAATGATTCATACCTAAGAACTCGGCAGCAGTGTCAAATCAGAAACAGAGATCAAGACCAACAATTTCAAAATTTTGTGGTCATATTACTAACTAAACTATTTTAGAATTTAAAACACTTAAATTTCTATTACATGATAATGTAAACAAATACAGAATACTTCTTTTCATGGCTCCTCATGATTTTAGAGGTTGTCCACATCAATTGGTTCATGAGCCCATTTCTCCACCTTCAAAATCAGTAATAGCCATTTAGACCTTTCTCATATTGCATTACTTTGGAACTTCTCTGCCTCCCACTTCTCTCTTTAAGGATTTTTGTGATTATATATTAGATCTAACTGGATAATATAGTTTTTATCTTTTTATTTTCCAGTCTTGATTAACAACCTGATTTCACTTGCAATATTTATTCTCTTTTGCCAGGTAACCTAAAACAGTCATAACTCTAGGGATTTGGACATAAATAGCTTAGAGAGCCTTTTTTTCTTTTTTTGAATCATAGTATTTTCCTGGTTAATTAATTTTATCACTTTATTTTCAACTTTATGTGACATATTCATTAAGCATGTTCAAGGAAAGCCAGAGTGAAGCTGAGGCTTTCTTTTTCAACTTGTCTTACTAATCTCTATATTTAATAGGTAATTAATCTGGTACATTGTGATTATTACCAAATTCGCTTGACTTTTTCTCATTTTTATTTTATTTTAATTGTGAATTTAATTTGCCCTCTTTTCTTTCTTTTCCTGACTTCAAAGTCTTTACACATATATCTTTATTTTACTCTGATTTTTCCTTCTTTTTTACACAATTGTATTCATGCACTTTAATATGGTCATACCTCCATATCCCAAGAGGATTAGTTCCAGGACCCTATAAGGTTACCAAAATCAGTGGATGCTTAAGTCCTGTATAAAATGACACAGTATTTGCATATCACTTACACACATCAGTTCAGTTCAGTTCAGTTGTTCAGTGGTGTCCGACTCTTTGCGACCCCATGAAGCGCAGCATGCCAGGCCTCCCTGTCCATCACCAACACCTGGAGTTCACTCAGACTCACGTGCATCGAGTCAGTGATGTCATCCAGCCATCTCATCCTCGGTCGTCCGCTTCTCCTCCTGCCCCCAATCCCTCCCAGCATCAGAGTCTTTTCCAAGGAGTCAACTCTTGCCATGAGGTGGCCAAAGTACTGGAGCTTCAGCTTTAGCAGCATTCCTTCCAAAGAAATCCCAGGGCCGATCTCCTTCATAATGGACTGGTTGGATCTCCTTGCAGTCCAAGGGACTCTCAAGAGTCTTCTCCAATACCACAGTTCAAAAGCATCAATTCTTCAGCCCTCAGCCTTCTTCACAGTCCAACTCTCACATCCATACATGACCACAGGAAAAACCATAGCCTTGGCTAGACGGACCTTAGTCGGCAAAGTAATGTCTCTGCTTTTGAATATACTATCTAGGTTGGTCAATGGATCTCCTTGCAGTCCAAGGGACTCTCAAGAGTCTTCTCCAACACCACAGTTCAAAAGCATCAATTCTTCGGCGCTCAGCCTTCTTCACAGTCCAACTCTCACATCCATACATGACCACAGGAAAAACCATAGCCTTGACTAGACGGACCTTAGTCGGCAAAGTAATGTCTCTGCTTTTGAATATACTATCTAGGTTGGTCATAACTTTTCTTCCAAGGAGTAAGCACCTTTTAATTTCATGGCTGCAGTCACCATCTGCGTGATTTTGGAGCCCAAAAAAATAAAGTCTGACACGGTTTCTACTGTTTCTCCATTTCCCATGAAGTGATGGGACCAGATGCCATGATCTTCGTTTTCTGAATGTTGAACTTTAAGTCAACTTTTTCACTCTCCTCTTTCACTTTCATCAAGAGGCTTTTTAGCTCCTCCTCACTTTCTGCCATAAGGGTGGTGCCATCTGCATATCTGAGGTGATTGATACTTCTCACGGCAATCTTGATTCCAGCTTGTGTTTCTTCCAGTCCAGCGTTTCTCTTGATGTACTCTGCATATAAGTTAAATAAGCAGGGTGACAATATACAGCCTTGACGTAGTCCTTTTCCTATTTGCAACCAGTGCACTTTAAATAATCTCTAGCTGACTTATATTGTAAAATACAATGTAAATGCAATGTGAAAGTGAAAGTGAAGTCGCTCAGTCGTGTTCGACTGACTCTTTGCGACCCATGGACTGTAGCCCACCAAGCTCCTCTGTCCATGAGATTCTCCAGGCAAGAATACTGGAGAGGGTTGCCATTTCCTTCTCCAGGGGATCTTCCTGACGCAGGGATCGAACCCAGGTCTCCCACATTACAGGCAGACGCTTTAACCTCTGCACCACCAGGGAAGCCCCATAAAGTACATTTGTCTCCTTCGAGCCGGAGTCGAACCAGCGACCTAAGGATGTCTCTCGGTTAGAATATCAACTACAGTCCTCCGCTCTACCAACTGAGCTATCGAAGGGACAAATGCAATGTAAATAGTTGTAAACAATGTAAATGCTATGTAACTAGTTGCCAGAGAAAGAAAATTCAGATTTTCCTTTCTGGAACTTTCTGAGTTTTATAAAAACATTTTCTGATTCACCTTTCAATGAATGTGCAGAATTGGGACCCGTGGATATAGAGGGCCAACTGCACTACTTGTATATTGAGTAAACATCACATCCTATAGCCTTGCAATTTTTGCAAAAAGTTATGAATCAACTTTTAAACACTAACTATATTTTTGTAGTCATTAAACAATATACCATGTTTTAATGAATTCATTGTCATGCATTATTCCTTGCTTCTCACTTTTTTCCCACTTTCATTGTTCTTCTCTATAAATATATTTTACACTAAATACCTCATCAAGGTATTGTAGGTTATACACTTTGCTAGATTTTTTTTAATATCTGAAAATTATGCCTTGATTAATATGGTTGGTTAAATATAGCACTCACAGTGACAAAATTTCCTTCAACATTTTGAAGACATTACTTCATTGTCTACTTACATCTGGGATTGCTTATTTTGCTATCATTCTCTGTATACTCTGCAATTAGTCTTATTTCATTCCTTTGAATGTCACTTTTGTTTCCTTCAGGTAGTTTTAATGTTTTCTCTTTATCATTAATACTCTGAAGTTTTACTTTTCTTTTCTGGGTGTACATTTATATTTATATATCTTTATTGGCACTTATGAGTTTTCCATCTATGTGTGCATGTATGCTCAGTCATGTCTGAACCTTTGCAACCTGATAGAAAGCAGCCTGACAGGCTCCTCTGTCCATGTAATTTTCCAGGCAAGAATATTAGGGTAGTTTGTCACTTCCTTCCCTAGGGGTCTTCTCTACCCAGGGATCAAACCCATATCTCCCACATTGCAAGCAGATTCTTTACCACTGAGCTACTGGGAAGCTCGATCTATACACTTATTATTATTCAGTTCAGTACAGTTCAGTAGCTCAGTCATGTCGGACTCTTTGTGACCCCACAAATCACAGCACGCCAGTCTTCCCAGTCCATCACCAATTCCCAGACTTCACTCAGACTCATATCTATCAAGTCAGTGATGCCATCCAGCAATCTCATCCTCTGTCATCCCCTTCTCCTCCTGCCTCCAATCCCTCCCAGCATCAGAGATTTTTCCAATGAGTCAACTCTTCGCATGAGGTGGCCAAAGTACTGGAGTTTCAGCCTCAGCATCATTCCTTCCAAAGAAATCTCAGGGCTGATTTCCTTTATAATGGACTGGTTGGATCTCCTTGCAGTCCAAGGAACTTCAAGAGTCTTCTCCAACACCACAGTTCAAAAGCATCAATTCTTCAGTGCTCAGCCTTCTTCACAGTCCAACTTTCACATCCATACGTGACCAGTGGAAAAAACACAGCCTTGACTAGATGGACCTTTGTGGGCAAAGTAATGTCTCTGCTTTTCAATATGCTCTCTAGGTTGGTCAAAAGTTTTCTTCCAAGGAGCAAGCGTCTTTTAATTTCATAGCTGCAGTCACCATCTGCAGTGATTTTGGAGCCCTCCAAAATAAAGTCTGACACTGTTTCCACTGTTTCCCCATCTATTTCCCATGAAGTGATGGGACCAGATGCCATGATCTTTGTTTTCTGAATGTTGACCTTTAAGCCAACTTTTTCACTCTCCTCTTTCACTTTCATCAAGAGGCTTTTTAGTTCCTTTTCACTTTCTGCCATAAGAGTGGTATCATCTGCATATCTGAGGCTATTGATATTTCTCCTGGCAATCTTGATTCCAGCTTATGCTTCTTCCAGCCCAGTGTTTCTCATGATGTACTTGTTATTATTAGTAGTATGATTTTATCAATTCCAATGAATTCTTAGTTATTTTGTCTTTGAATAATTACTCTGCCATTACCCCTGTTCTCAGTCCCTATAAGACATATCAGGTATGTATTGAAGTTTTATTAATATTTCTTACTTGTTTTAAGTTTGTCATATTTTATATTGCTTTATTTCATGCATTGCTATCTGGGTCAATTCCTTGTTAAAAGCATCAGAATAATGTATTTTCTCTACAGCCAAATTGATTTTCAATATGTTCCCAAATTTTCTAATTGTTTTTTTTGCATATCTGCATGTGACACTTTTAAAACATGTCTGCAAATTCTTTGACATTTTTCTCACAAAAGGTGAAGTCTGGTTTGTGTCCCTGTAAAAATCAAATAAGCTTGGTTACTCACTTATAAACACACGACATAGAAGAAAAGAGTTTTGAAGCTATCTCATAAAAGGAAATACAGTTTCTGCTTCTCCTTGTCCTTTCTCAGTTTGTTCTCTGTCTCTGTCTCACTCTTCTTTCTCTCTGAAATTTTAGAATTATGAACTACCAGGTAAGATGTCTGGCTATTCCAAATCCATCCTCTGAGGAAAGCCATGTGTAGCAACCAATACAAAGAAAAAATAATGCTCAAGAGAACTCCAACTGCTGCAGGCCTCAGATGTCCAGAAATTTACACCTGAAAAAATGAAGATACAGCTTCCTTTAATATTGCCTGTCATCCTGGAAAATAAGCAGTGTCTAAGAAAAGGAGCTTCTCACTTGCCTTCTTTTCCAAAACTTTGAAAACCTGAGCCACCATGTCAGAAGTCTGGCTGCTGGAAGCCATCACGGTAAAAAGAACATCTGGAGAGAACAGGCAGAGATAAATACACTTGAGGAAACACAGCAATTCTAGATCCAGATATTCTAATTTTCTTCTCAGTCTAACGTTAAGACATGTGAATGAACAAGGCATCTAAATGTCTCTAGACCCTAGTCTTTGAACTGAGACAGCTTGCATCCATCAGAATAGAAGTGAAGGTTTATTTAAATACCTGACCCATAGAATTCATGAAATTATAGTTGTTTATTTTATGCCACTGAGGTGTGTGTTTGTTTGTTTGTTTTTTCATAGTCAGAGTAACAAACAATATGTGGCCTTTTTCCATACCTGTTTGTTTTGGTTTTAAAATTGCTTATTTCTCTATACAAATTTTAGTTCTGTTTTTAAGATTCTTAAAACTCAATTTTTAAATTATTTCATAGTTATTACAGGATTTCCTTATTACTAATGTTAGAATAGTTTCATCTTTTTCAATAAGTTATTAATAGTTGGCTTCTCAGCTTCCCTGGTGGCTCAGAGGTTAAAGTGTCTGCCTCCAATGCAGGAGACCCGGGTTCGATCCCTGGGTTGGGAAGATCCCCTGGAGAAGGAAATGGCAATCCACTCCAGTATTCTTGCCTGGAAAATCCCATGGATGGAGGATCCTGGTAGGCTACAGTCCACGGGGTCGCAAAGAGTCGGATACAACTGACGACTTCACCTCACCTCACCTCTCTTTTTATGGATGGAGGAGCCTGGTGCAGGTTACTGTCCATGGGGTCGCAAAGAGTCGGACATGACTGAGCAATTTTACTTAGCTTCACTTCTCTTTTTATAGGGCTTCCCTGGTAGCTCAAGTTTTCCACACATGTTTCACAGAGCTTACTTCGAGTTTGCTTTTATTTTCTTTTTTTTTGATCTCAGCCATTTTGCCTAAATTTATTGTCATTTTATCCAATTGCCTCATTCCACAACCTAAATCTATTTCAGAACAAGGTTTTATTTTTAACAGGATTTTTGTGTTATGGTGACTTTGTACATGTTGCCAAAATTATTAATTAGTTGTCATCATGCTCTGTTCAGGTCTCATCTGCCTGATAGTTTCCATTCCCTCTGCTTATGCAGGTAATCAACATGACAACAATCTCAGGAAATAACGTAATATTTTCTCAGCCTACTTTCTTTCAGAGAGAGACACAGGAGGGTCATTTATCTAGGCAGTTTTAAATTTCTCTTTGGATAGGAGGAGAATAAAATGACCCAGATATTACAGAAATATTGCCACATAGCTTTGACTGCTTAGCTCCAATAGAAAGCCACAAATTGTCATGACCTGATCTGCATGTTTTGCTTGAAAGACAGGTGGTCTGGCAATACTTGCTTCAGCGCAATCGGGTAATGGATAAAAGTGTGAGAAGGGTGTATTCAAAAATAGAATGTTTGCATTGAATACTTCTGATAGGCATAGTTTAAGATGACTCAGTGATCCAAAATGCCATGTGAGCTAGTAGAATGTGGACAGTGTTCACCAGAATTGAATAATCCAAAATAAAACATTGGCATGGGAATTCTAGTGCACCAAATTCTCCAGCATGATGGCAGCACTAGGACAGTTAGCTAGCTGATAAAGAAAGTCAGTCAATGATAAGAAATAGGACATTCCTTGTTTGACCATATTAATGATGTGAGAAAATACTATTTTGTAATAAGTAAATACCTTAAATAATATATATTTAATATATATTTTATAAACATGCAAGTAAATAAAATTTAAATATTAATCAAATGCTAAAAAAATTAGAATTGTAAAGGACAAAATATTAAGAATGTATTTTATAGTTTTATACATTTTTCCATGATTATTCTTTGTGATAAAAGAGGAAACAGTAGATATAGAGAATGTTTATATATATTTGAAAAAGACATACATACATACATATATTTTTAATTGCTTTGTCTTATTTAACAATAAATCAAATATGCTATGGGGCTTACACACACATAATTTGCCAATAAGGGACATTATGACATTATGTACGTGCGTGCATGGGTGCTAAGTTGCTTCAGTTGTATTCAACTCTTTGAAACTCTATGGACTGTAGCCTGCCAGGCTTCTCTGTCCATGGGATTCTCCAGGTGAGAATACTGGAGTGGGTTGCCCTGTCCTTCTCCAGGGAATCTTCCTGACCCAGGGATTGAACCCACATCTCTTACATCTATGTATATTGGCAAGCAAGTACTTTACCACTAGTGCCACCAGGGAAACCCCATAATATTATGTAATAAATACTAAATATATAGTCAAGATTATTATATGACAATTCAAATATTTTTATTAATAGACTTCTTTCCATCATCTGTGAAAGAGTGGCCTGCACAAGATGGTTTTGAGCTTGTTTCCCTAATATTAACGTTCCTGTGTTTTAAGTGTTTTTAAATTATTTACAATGAACTGTTGTAAATTGGCCTTAAAATAAGGCAAAAACATGATGGAATCCTTGATTTAAAAAAAAATTAAAATTAAGTTGGTGATATAAACATGGTTTTCTCTGCTCTATGTATATGTATGAATATTATTTACAATGATGAGATTCCAGTGTTGCTGAATCCAAGTTCCTGTGCCTAGCATGCAGTAAAGCCAAACAAACTAAAATGTCAGAGTTTGGAGCAGAGAAAGATGTATTGCAAAGGCCATGAAAAAAGAATAGGGAGGCTCACGCTCAAAAGACTCAACCTCCCTAATGGGTTTATAAGAGAAGTTTTTATAGGGAAAATTTCAGGGGAGGGCTGCAAAGTATATAACTCTCCTCTGATTGGCTGGTGGTATTCTGCTGCTGCTGCTGCTGCTTGCAGCTGCTAAGTCACTTCAGTCGTGTCCGACTCTGTGCGATCCCATAGACGGGGGCCCAGTGTCTCTGGGATTCTCCAGGCAAGAACACTGGAGTGGGTTGCCATTTCCTTCTCCAGTGCATGAAAGTGAAAAGCGAAAGTGAAGTTGCTCAGTCCTGTCCGACTCTTAGCAACCCCATGGACTGCAGCCCATCAGGCTCCTCCACCCATGGGATTTTCCAGGCAAGAGTACTGGAGTGGGGTGCCATTGCCTTCTCCGGTGGTATTCTAGAAATCTCAATCATCAGTCTCTGGTTCCAACCATTCTAGGGTCCACAAGCTTGTGCTCAGTCTGAAGTTAATATTCTCCTTTTGGTTGGAGACCTTTGTTTCTGTAGAACTCAGAGATATATATCAGATTGTTATGTACCTTCCCAGGCCCAGGCCCCATTCCTGCACTATTTATTTCTGCATTCTCTCACTTCCCTAATAAGGAATTGTTTAAATCTGCCCCTTGAAACTAAGAGAAGGTCTAAGAAGTTGAAAATCTTTTTTTCAACAATTGAGAAATGGGAGACACAGAAGGGCTTTCATGCCCAAGAAGGCCTCACAGGGTCTTACTTGGTTTCACTAACACCATCAATTTTTTGTCATAGTTTTGCTGGGAAATAATTTTAACAGAATGTTCAGTTATTTCCTCACATTTATTAATTATCTACAGTGATAAATCTATCATGTCTAAAACAGTGACATCTGGTACCTTCAAGTGCATGTTGGGGTTACTATATTTAAATTTTAATACAAGTAAGACATAGTGGTAAGGTAGTGATCCACAATTTCAAATATGCTCGAAGCTTTGTCTTTTAGAAATATTATATGATTTTTAGTATATGCTATATTATCATTTTAAAATATTGTTTTTATTTCAGAAAAATACTAGCATTTGTATTATATATGGTTTGACTTTTCATAATTACAATATAAATCTTACTATGATAAAACAAAAACTTCGATTCAGTATTACTTTTTCTCTTGCTTAAGAAATGGGATAAATATGCCATGATTTTTATAAGATTATGTTTTTATATTGTCTTTTCCTAATAAGACAATTTCAATTTGAAAGGGAAAATGCTCTTTATCTTAAAATGTCCTGTTATGTTTCCTGATTTTATGTGAGGTGAGGTGAAGTCGCTCAGTCATGTCCGACTCTTTGCGACCCCGTGGACTGTAACCTACTAGGCTTCTCAGTCCATGGGATTCTCCAGGCAAGAATACTGGAGTGGATTGCCATTTCCTTCTCCAGAGGATCTTCCCAACCCAGGGATCAAACCCGGGTCTCCCGCATTGGAGGCAGACGCTTTAACCTCTGAGCCACCAGGGAAGCTACACAGGGAAGCCACACAGGATTTTATGTGAAATAAGGTATAAATAATAAGAAAAGCAAAGCCAAGCCTGTTAGGCTTTTGTAAGGTTATGTTTTTATCAAGACATTTACTTTTGGAGCTATTTTCCTTTTCTTGCATCTAAAAAAAACAAATAACTGAAACAGAATTATGATCTTGTCTGAATGACTGTAACTTCTCTCATCTCTACCATTTCAAGCCTCCGATAGATTGAATATTATAAGCAGACAACACATTAAGGGCATAAAGCATCTTCGATCTCTCTGAAGTCCTTCTTGTAACATGTACAGTGCTAAGAACAAAGTTATGTGTTCAATAAATTCTTGCTGAAACCAGATTTCTCCTGAATCTTCCTTATTTACCATTGTAATCATTTCTCTCTCTATTCCAAAGTATATTCTAGTTAATATAACTTTCTTGTCTCTAAGGCTATACTTTCTGCCTATTCTCTTGACCCCTAACTTGTTACCCCCTCAGAGAAGGCAATGGCAACCCACTCCAGTACTCTTGCTTGGAAAACCCCACGGACGGAGGAGCCTGGTAGGCTGCAATTCATGGGGTCACTAAGGTCTGACACAACTGAGTGACTTCACTTTCACTTTTCACTTTCATGCATTGGAGAAGGAAATGGCAACTCACTCCAGTGTTCTTGTCTGGAGAATCTCAGGGACAGCAAAGCCTGGTGAGCTGCTGTCTATGGGGTCCCACAGAGTGGGACACGACTGAAGCGACTTAGCAGCAGTAGCAGCAGGGAAATTGCTTCAACAATTACACATTCTTTTTACAGACTTTTCAATCATTTGCCTCTCATTTGACTTATTCCTTTTTACTTTCAAATGTGGTTTTTCTAAAATTGAAAACAATTCAAACCAGTCAACTAAACACACAATAAACAAGCAACAAGAAGTAACTATTTCATCCTGTGGTTCTCTTTATTTTCTTTCATGGACAAATTGTAGAAGGTGTTGAATTTTGAGCTTTGTCGTCTGTGTAATTTTGTTTATGGCTAATTTAATAGTCAGCATCCAGAATCCACCTGCAGTGCAGGAGACCCCAGTTCTATTCCTGGGTCAGTAAGATCCCCTGGAGAAGGGATAGTCTACCCACTCCAATATTCTTGGACTTCCCTGGTGGCTCAGCTGGTAAAGAATCTGTCTACAGTGCAGGAGACCTGGGTTTGATCCCTGGATTGGGACGATACCCTAGAGAAGGGAACAGCTGCTTACTGAGCAATTTTCAATTTCTAGAACTTTGTAAGAAAAAAAAAAAAGTTTTTTTTTTTTTTTCTTTCTCTGACCACTTCTCTGGTCCTGGAGGACTTATGCTGAAAAACACATTTTTATCCTTAAGCCAGCTGCATTTGTTACCTAAAGTGGAATGATGGATATTAAGCAATTCTATATCCTTCTGCTTTGAGTATTCTGGGGGTAATGATTTATTTTACCTAAAACTGTCTCATCATTTTGACAATATATATATATATATATATATATATATATATATATAAACTTTAGAGAATCTCTGCCTGCCTGGTTTCTTCATTGTGAGGATAAATAATAGAGCATAATAGTGCTCTGAGGATTATGTGAGTAATACAAATAAAAGGACTTAGAACAGAACCTTGAACTTAGCAAATGGTCAATAAATTTTAAATTATGATTATAATCTAAAGAATAATTAATATTTGTTGCCTCAGTGACTCACTGAATGCCAATACCCTCCCCACTTGTTTTGAATTTTTAGCCTAGCTATTGTCCATTTCTAGGAAACCATCCCCAAGATGTGTGTTTAAATAATAAGCTTCATGATGACTTCTTCATTTTACTCTTCACTCCTTTCCATGTTGATCCAGTTACATTAAACTTATCCATCAAAAATGATCCCCATGTGTCACGAGCTACAACTCCCATGACACACTCAGTAAAGGCATTTGCCCAAAGATCTTTGTCCTGCTCTCTTTCTGCCTGCTCTGACCAAACCTCAGGCTTTTGGGTGACTTTATGTGCCCTCTGGGCATGCCATGCCCCTCTCTCTAATATCTGTGAGTATATTTAATCTTTCCATACATCTCTCCTAGTGTAATTTTCATAGCTGTGTTTGAGGGGATCCTTAAAGACCCAGAGAAAGGTACTTACTCTCCTCCTTTACCCTTAGAACACAATAATAATAACGATTATTATGATTACCCCTCATAATAAAAGCAATCAAACCCCCTCCACAATTTTCACAAGGTTTAATGAAAGAAAGTCTTACAGTGAATCCCTGTTCTGAGATCAGGAATTTAAGATCCTGTTCAATTCTGTCTCATCTTTACTCCTGAAGTTGCTGTCTTGTCTTCCAGATTCATTCACTGTGCTTGAGTACAGCTCTCCATTTACTCTGTCAACAAGCACATGATGTAGGCTCTTGTGTATGCATCGTGCAGAGGAAACAGCCTTTAATGGGATGTTCAGACATATTAGAGGAGGAAAACAGCACTGTGCAAAAGATGACACGGCTTCACACGGGTCCCATGACCCAGCGTTCTGAAAGCTCTTTGGCTCTCTGAAGCACAATGCATTCCTCTTTTGCCCTCCTTCATTTTGGGCTCCCACCTGCCAGTATTTTGTGCAACCCATTTCTGTCCTGTTACTTATCATTCTTATTTTCCGCAAATTCAGGGATACTCTTCCAAGTAACAACTAAAGTCAGTTCACAGAAGCTAATAAGAAAATTTATGTGACATTATTAAAGTGAGTTTCAAAGTTAATTGAAACTCGAGATCAACTTGCAAATTCTTTTTACACAACAAAATATTTTAAATCCTTTGTGTAATAGTGCAAACTGCTGAAATGAACCCTTCTGCCCTACCACATCTTTATATTGCAAAAGTGAATGCATTAATATTTGTTTAAATAACATTGTCTTCTTTTCCATGCTATAGAGATCATGTCAGATATATCTTATAGCCTTACATCTTCCCTAAGTATCATTCTTTTTCCAGTTCACTTCCAATAAGATGTCTTTTTATTACTTCAGGCTTAACATGGGTAAAGGCAGATTTCTATTTTATTTCAAATTGTCTGCTATGTCTGACTTTTTCTCAGTGTTATAGATCTCTAAACAAAAACTACTTTTCATTTCTTGCTAACATAAATTTCCTCCATGCAAACAGTTCTTCAGAGATATTGTTTTTGTATACATAATTAGATTGACTTGATTTTTTTCACTTAAAGATTAATTTCTGGATTTGACGAGCTATGAAAGACTGGTACTCATCACATTTAATATGGAATGATGATCTGGTCATTTTTATTAGGTAGAAGAGTACGTGCAGTAAATCTTTTGTAGTGAACAGTCTCCATTTTTTCTTATTTTACATATTATATGTTCACAGGCATGTGTATAGTGTTTTATACATTTGCCTATGTTTAATATATCCCATTATATAAATTTTCTTCCCTTGTACACTAGAATCTTGATGTAATTACATCCTGAATCAAGCTTTTTTAAAGTACTTTTCTCTTTAACAGTTAGTGCTGTCTTTGATCAGTGCTTTATAAGTACATCCAAATAATTTTATATAAAATTATTAAAATGCATAATAATATGCATTTTATAATACCTACAAAGCATGCATGTAAAATTTATGTACGATCAAATTGCCACAATGCCAGCACAAGGTATCTTGTTATCAATTCTGGTTGGGTCTTCTAATTACTTAAGATATAAATTATCTATTGACTTTGGAAAATTCACATTGATCTATGTTAGATGCCTAGCTTTCTGCATCTGATCTGATAAGTTAATTGCTGTCTGTCATTCTTTTTTCCCTTATGTAAATTAACAGCAAAAATCTATTGATCAAATGACTATTTCTTATAGACAGCATTGTAACTGACATTCTTACAAATGGGCATAGCATTTGCTAGTTTGAACATGTTAAAATGGAGCAAGAATAGGTAGCCTATCTTCTAGAGATGGTTCTCCTGGACATTCCATATTAAGACCAAAAATAGTCCTACAGGCTCTGCATTTTTTTTTTGAATTTTCATTGGGGTATAATTGATTTACATTGTTTTATTAGCTTTGAGTGTACAGCAAAGTAAATATATTACACATATATCTATATCACTCTTTTTTAGATTATTTTCCCATATAGGCCATTAAAAATTATTGAGTAGAGGTCTATATGATATTCAGTAAGTTTTAATTAGTTATCTATTTTATATATAGTAATATTTATCTGTCAATCCTAATCTTCCAATTTATCCCTCATCCTTCTACACTTGATAACCATGTTTATTTTCTACATCTGCAATTTAATTTCTGTTTTATAGATAAGTTCATTTGCAGTCTCTTTTTTTGCATTCCACATATAAACGCTATCATATGAGATTTGCCTTTCTCCGTATGACTTACTTCACTCTGTATGACAATCTCTCAGTCCATCCATGTTATTGCAAATGGAATTATTTTGTTATTTTATAGCTGAATAAGATTCTGTTTTGTATGTACCACATCTTCTTTATCCATTGCCCTGTCGACAGACATTTATGTTTCTTCCATTCCTGGCTATTTGTAAATAGTAATATGTTAGATTAGAGATTGTAAACTTCTCAGAATAGTAGAGTAGACTTGAGTCAGATTATATTATGTTCAAATCCATGTGTTGGTAATTAAACCAGAGGGTCATAGGCAGAGCCATACTGAACATGGGAGCTTGGAACCCAATTTTTTCCTAAATCTGAGTTACTCTGTCAAGTGTATGATTAACCTCTAGTCCCTTTCTTATCCTAGTATAACAAACCCAGAAAAGCCTTGTTTTCCTTCTTGCTTCTTTAACTTGTTCACTAGCTCTTAAGCTTTCCTGTCTGCTTAAGATTAAACCCATCATAATCTTTTACATGATTGTTATCTTAAACCAGTACCCTGATTCATAACCCTAAACTGCTGCTGCTGCTAAGTCGTTTCAGTCGTGTCCGACTCTGTGAGACCCTATAGACAGCAGCCCACCAGGCTCCCCCATCCCTGGGATTCTCCAGGCAAGAACACTGGAGTGGGTTGCCATTTCCTTCTCCAATGCATGAAAGTGAAAAGTGAAAGTGAAGTTGCTCAGTCGTGTCCGACTCTTAGCGACCCCATGGACTGCAACCTACCAGGCTCCTCCATCCATGGGATTTTCCAAGCAAGAGTATTGGAGTGGGGTGCCATTGCCTTCTAAGGCTTCAATCAGCTTCCCTTGAACAGACTTAATCAATGACATCTGGAGTGTCAGTTGAGAACTTTAAACTTCTAAACCATCATATAGTCCTTAAATAAATGATAAAATGCCTCCACTATTGCTTCTGCCCTCTCCTAGAGAGAAGTTAAAGGATCTCCAGACCTTAATGAGCCTGTTTATTAGGAACTTAGAGCATAATCAAGACCATTAGGGACGAACTAAGTCACAAGGTAGTGCCAAAATGTCTGCTACTGAAATCCTATGGGGAAGCTGGCCTCACAGAGACCACTCCTCCCTACTCTTGCTCTTTGGTCTTTATTTATTTTTTTTAATTAATTTTTATTTATTTTTTAAATTAATTTTTATTTTTTTAGTTTGTTTTGCTTTACAATACTGTATTCATTTTGCTACACATCGACATGAATCAGCCACAAGTGTACATGGACTCCCAATCCCGACCCCCACCTCCCCTCTCCCACCC
>SJXQ01004550.1:201864-214493 GCA_006408695.1 Aepyceros melampus
TCCCAATCCCGACCCCCACCTCCCCACTCCTGCCCCTCACCCTCTCTCTGGATTATCCCCGTGCATCAGTCCCAAGCATCCTGCATCCTGCATCAAACCTGGACTGGTGATTCGATTCACTTATGATATCACACATGTTACACTGCCACTCTTGGCCTTTAAAAATCTTACACCCTAGCCAGTCAACGAGATGGATTTGAGACAAGCCTAGGTCTCCCACTGTCTGTGTTGGTGCCTCCTTGACTAACAAACATTTCTCTGTTCAAAACTCTAATGTTTAGGTTTGTCTGATGTCACTGTGCCTCCTACATGTGAAGCTGGGTTTGACAACAGGATTAGGGAAATATGCACTGGCCACTGAACCCAACATCTTTGAGTTACAGAAACAGGGAACAGAAACCAAAAACAAAGAAAATAAAAGGAAATCAAGAAGAAAAGAAACAATGCAATGAGTAGAAGAAAATATATTACACATATTATAAAGTTCTCAAAAAACAAGAGAAGATATTTCATCCATGAAACATGAATAGGCATTATAAAGAAGGAGAATTCACAAACCCACAAAAACCTCTAGAAAGTTATATATATATATAATATATATATAATATGTATAATAATATATATAATATATATACATATTATATATATTTATATATATACACACATATTAGAAGGAATAAGTAACTATCCAGAGGTTTTGATGGAAATAATTTTGGAAAAAAAAAATCCCACAAAATAAAAATTTAACAATAAAAAGATAGAGATAAGTTTTTTAAAAAAAGTGTTAAGAAACTGGAGCATTTGTCTTAGGAATTCAGTATCTATCAATGTCTATTCAACATCAGAATTCAATATCTACTCAACAATAAGAATTCCAACCAAAAGGAACAGAAGAGAGGGGATGAAATTACAAAATAAACTATTTAGAAATTTTCCCATAGTTGAGGATATTCATTTACACTTGAGTGCCAAGAAAAATCAGTTCATTCAGTCCCTCAGTCATCCAACTCTTTGCAACCCCATGGACTGCAGTACTCCAGGCCTCCCTGTTTATCACCAACTCCCAGAGTTTATTCAAACTCATGTCCATTGAGTTGGTGATATCATCCAAGAAAAACAGAAAGGAAAAAAAGAAATGAAAAGAAGCACCCACTCTAAAACATCTTTGGGAAAAAAAAAAGAGTACCTAGAGGGTCACAGAGAGAGGCAGGTATCAGTAGTTATTATTTTATTGTGTGTGTGTTGTTTTTTTTTTTTTTAATTTTTATTTTTTTTAAATTTATTTATTTTAATTGGAGTTCAATTACTTTACAATATTGTATTAGTTTTGCCATACATCAACAGGTATACACGTGTTCCCCATCCTGAACCCCCCTCCCTCCTCCCTCCCCATACCATCCCTCTGGGTCATCCCAGTGCACCAACCCCAAGCATCCAGTATCATGCATTGAACCTGGGCTGGAGACTCATTTCATATATGATATCATACATGTTTCAATGCCATTCTCCCAAATCATCCCACCCTCTCCCTCTCCCATAGAGTCTAAAAGACTGTTCTATATATCTGTGTCTCTTTTGCTGTCTCACATACGGGGTTATCATGAACCAGATAAAGATAAGTATTCATATAATTTGAAAAGAATTTTCTGGAATAGTTAGGCACAGGCACTGTTTCTTAGAAAAATCAGAAGATGCAAAACCATTTTTATCTCTGGATTAGAAAGTGAGGGCTATCATGTGTTCTAGATCACAGGATTGGGGAAGGGAAATTTTGAGACTTTCCTCTGGAGGAAACACTATGGAAGGTAGCAGGGATAAATAATTAAATTTGAAGAATCCTACCCAAAAGCCGTAGGTGAAGTCACCCTAATGAGGCAGGGTGAGTGAGTTACGGATTGCTCCATGAAAATTTATGCTAAAAATCAACCTAAGAGAGAAGAATCACTTCAAATGATCCCCGAAATAGTGCTACTCTACAGAGGATACAATCTACTCCATGAAAATTCATCTAAGGACACTCACTCTTAGTATAAGGTTCAAGAAGCCATGGCTCTCTTATCCATTGCTTTGATTTTAGGTGCCATTTGAGCTCCCATTGCTGCATTTTTCTTTGGATAAATATTTAATGAATTCATGCAAGTGCCATGATGTTTTCTGGCATTGATGATATTGTTGTTGTTGTTTACTCACTGTTATGTCAGACTTTTTGTGACCCTGTGGACTGTAGCCCACCAGACTTCTCTGTCCATTGGATTTCCCAGGCAAGAATATTGCAGTGGATTACCATTTCCTTCTGCAGGGGATCTTTCCAACCCAGGGATCGAACTTCCATCTTCTGCACTGGAAAGCAGATTCTTTACTGCTGTCACCAAGGAATACATCTGTTTAAATAGATACAAATCCTTGTTTCAGAGAGGTTGCAACCTAGTATCCATAGTTAGGTGACCATGAAAGTAAGTAATAAAGCACCAGCTTCCAACAACCACCTTCATTCCAACAACACTCCGAATACCTTTCTTGCCCAATCTTTGAAAACGATGTCAGAATTGGCTGTGGTTGGAGGTATAAATTTATTAGTGTTTAAATTATTATGCATAAGTAAACACTATTCACTTTTGTGCCCTTTTATGGAAAGTAGCTATGTTCACTACTATGCTACCAAAGCAGGTTGTGGCCTCTTAGGAACTTTTGTAATCAAATTTCTCTTTTGTTCCATAAGTATAAAAGTCTAGTGTAGGCCACAACTTTTTCCCTGTATCTTCAGACAATTTCTTTTAAACTTTGTGTATCACTTTTATTTTCTTTAGTAAAGAAAGAAATGTCTTGCAAATGTTTACTTACAGTTCTCATTTTTTTTTTAATTAAAAAGAAAATTGTATAGTGGAACAATGTGAAATGCAATATATATATTTATACAGACACACACATATACACTTTCACTAGCCTAATATGTTACCATTAAATGTTTTGAAGTCAATCATTATTTAATTTATGTTTGTTTTTAATTTAAATTTTCTAATTATAGTTTTCTTGTATTTTGATGTATGGTATGTTTCTCTTGAAAGCAAAAGTCTTTCCAGTTTCTTCTTTAAGACTGATATTTTCATTTAAAATGTGTGTATAAAGATTCCTCTCACCCACAACTTTGGAATTTCTTAGGAAAAGAATGCTTAAAACAGAATCCTCTAATATTTTCTACAGGAAACATGATTACTTATTAGCTGTTGGAAAGAGTGTCAAGTACTATGACTTAAAAGTTCAAATAATGAGTGATGTTGAGCATCTTTTCATGTGTTTGTGAGCCATCCATATGTCTTCTTTGGAGAAATGTCTATTTAGTTCTTTGGCCCATTTTTTGATCGAGTCATTTATTTTTCTGGAATTGAGCTGCATAAGTTGCTTGTATATTTTTTTAGAATAGCTGTTTGTCAGTTGCTTCATTTGCTATTATTTTCTCCCATTCAGAAGGCTGTCTTTTCATCTTGCTTATAGGACATGAATCTGAGTGAACTCCAGGAGTTGGTGATGGACAGGGAGGCCTGGCGTGCTGTGATTCATGGGGTCGAAAAGAGTCAGAAACGACTGAGTGACTGAACTGAACTGATAGTTTCCTTTGTTGTTCAGAAGCTTTTAATTTTCCTTAGATCCCATTTGTTTATTTTTGCTTTCATTTCCAGTATTCTGAGAGGTGGATCATAGAGGATCCTGTTGTGATTTATGTTGGGGAGTGTTTTGCCTATGTTCTCGTCTAGGAGTTTTATAGTTTCTGGTCTTCCATTTAGATCTTTAATCCATTTTGAGTTTATTTTTGTGAATGGTGTTAGAAAGTGTTCTAGTTTCATGCTTTTACAAGTGGTTGACCAGTTTTCCCAGCACCACTTGTTAAAGAGATTGTCTTTAATCCATTGTATATTCTTGCCTCCTTTGTTGAAGATAAGTTGTCCATAGGTGTGTGGATTTATCTCTGGGCTTTCTATTTTGTTCCATTAATCTATATTTCTGTCTTTGTGCCAGTACCATACTGTCTTGATCACTCATTATCAGAGAAATGCAATCAAGACCATAATGTGATACCATTTCACACCAGTCAGAATGGCTGTGATCCAAAAATCTGCAAGCAATAAATGCTGGAGAGGGTGTGGAGAAAAGGGAACCCTCTTACACTGTTGGTGGGAATGCAAACTAGTACAGCCACTATGGAGAACAGTGTGGAGATTCCTTAAAAAACTGGAAATAGAACTGCCTTATGACCCAGCAATCCCACTGCTGGGCATACACACTGAGGAAACCAGAATTGAAAGAGACATGTGTACCCCAATGTTCATCATAGCACTGTTTATAATAGCCAGGACATGGAAGCAACCTAGCTGTCCTTCAGCAGATGAATGGATAAGAAAGCTGTGGTACATATACACAATGGATATTACTCAGCCATTAAAAAGAATACATTTGAATCAGTTCTGATGAGGTGGATGAAACTGGAGCCTATTATGCAGAGTGAAGTAAGCCAGAAAGAAAAACACCAATACAGTATAGTAACACATATATATGGAATTTAGAAAGATGGTAATGATAACCCTGTATGCGAGACAGCAAAAGAGACACAGATGTAAAGAACAGACTTTTGGACTCTGTGGGAGAGGGAGAGGGTGGGAGGATTTTGGAGAATGACATTGAAACATGTATACTATCATGTAAGAAATGAATTGCTAGTCTAGGTTTGATAGAGGATACAGGGTGCTTGGGGATGGTGCACTGGGATAACCCAGAGAGACGATATGGGGAGGGTAGTGGGAGGGGTGTTCAGGATTGGGAACTCATGTACACCTGTGGCAGATTCATGTCAATGTATGGCAAAACCAAAACAGTATTGTAAAGTAAAAAAACAAAACAAAAAAAAGTTCAAATAACTGTGAGTTGAAGCAATATTAAGAGACAGACTTGCCTCCTCTCATTGCTGACTTCTCTGTGAGGATTCTAAGTTTCTCTGCCTTGTTAACTAAACAGAAAAATAAAAATAAACAAACAGAAAAGGGAGCCAATGCAGACTCCAAAGTTCTTTCTCATTGCCAAAGTGACTCTACCACATGTGTAGCTTTCTTGCTCCAGCTGTAGATACATCTGCTAGTGTTTTTTTGGCATTGAAGTAGCTATCTACTAGGATTTCTCCAAAATAGCAATCTGTCAGTGCAAATCTTTACAAGCACCCTTTTCTGGAAGATATCTTACTCCACCTCCAGCATATATATAACATCATACAAATAAACATTTTTATTAAAATAATAATTATTTATTGTGAAATATTTCAAATGATGTAGTAAAGATTAAAGAATAACATAACAACTACTCCTTTACATTCTTGGCTCTACCGACACTTGTTGCTATGCAATATTTATTGCAAGTCTTCTAAGAATTAAATGTGACAGAGATAATTGAGATCCTCATAATTTTCTGCCTAATCTCATTTCCTTCTTTCTTACCTGAATGGTAACTTCTACCATGAATTCAAAGTTTATGATTTTGGTGTGTATTTTGCTAAATACTTAGTTAATCATAAATGGCCTATTGTCATTTTGCAGATAGGCTATTATTTATATATCTGGAATTTAATTTCATGCCTACAGGCATAATTCTGCAAATTGCAACTTTCTCTGTGCACATGTGTGATTTTCTAAGAAGTAATAAAGGGAATTCCTGAATTACAGAGTTTGACCATCTTAGATTGTATAATATTTTGTCGAATATCTCTCAAAAAAGCATGAGTACTACTTGTTCTTGACATCGTTTCTAAAAATTATATTGACAGACTTTTCAACATTTGCCAATTATTGAATCGGCATGTAAAGTGATTTCAGTTATAAAAATAATTTATTGTTCTTAAACAATTAGTAAAATTGAACACTTTCACCTAACTGGGTTTTTGGATTTTCTGTTACTTCTTTATTAAATTTCTCTCTTTGACTTGAATATCCTCTGTAGATCATGGAAAGTCTGTAGAAAAAAAACAAAGAAATTAAAGAAGCTAACGATGTTCCCTTCTAAAATTACTTTGCTGAATATTTCCTTAAAGAATGAATTTTGAATATTTTCAGGTGTTTTTCTTCATATACTGTGGTGTATAATTATTGCTTTTTTGAATCTTATAGTTTTAAGATTTTTCTGACATTAAATTCATTAATATCTAATAATATATATATATATATATATACACACATATATATAATAGTTATACAGCCCTGGGTGTTCTTCAGAAGGAATGATACTAAAGCTGAAACTCCAGTACTTTGGCCAACTCATGGGAAAGACTCTGATGCTAGGAGGGATTGGGAGCAGGAGGAAAAAGGGGATGGCAGAGGATGAGATGGCTGGATGGCATCACCAACTTGATGGACGTGAGTTTGAGTGAACTCCGGGAGTGGGTGATGGGCAGGGAGGCTTGGCACACTGTGATTCATGGGGTCACAAAGAGTCAGAAATGACTGAGTGACTGAACTGAACTGAACTGAATAGTTTATATGTATTTCTGTATACTTTATGTGACATTAGGATATAATTTTAATTTTCTTGTACTCTTCTTTGACTGAAGAAGATTTTTATCAAAGTTTCAGTGTTCTCTTAAAGGAGAAAATAGCTATTTTTCTTTTCCTATTTTCTAAAGCTGTAAATATATACTTAAATTAATCAGGGAAATTTGAAGCCCTATGATAACAATGGCCTGTTTTGGTGCTAGCTCAGTCTGATTTCCCGTAATTCCCATAGAAAACACAAAGCAAGTAGACAGCAACATCAAAACTCACAAATACTATTTACATCAAATTAGATTACAAGATGTCCTCCTGAACCAGTAACTGTAAGTCAGTGGGTACACAATCAACATCTGCACAAGAGAAAATGGGACATAACAGAAGAGATCAAAACCTAAAAAGAAGAGAAGCCATAAAAATACTCTGAACAGTATTCAAAATTTACAGTGCAAAATGCATAGGGCATTTATTTGAGAATGGCAGCTGGACCTGTTAGGAGTCTTGTTGAATCAAATCTTGGTTTAATGCAAGAGACCAGCAGTAAGTTCTAAGCTTGAACCATAGAGAATCATGTGTGTTTGAGAAAGATGTGTAAAACAGCAAATGAGGTGGCTCTGAGAAGTTTGAAAAATATTTTACAGTGTGTCCTTCTATATAGACAAAAATATCCATCACATAGATTAGAATAGTTACTAAAGGAAAAGACCAAACCAGAGGAATAAAATCAGTTCAGTTCAGTCACTCAGTCAGGCCAGCTCTTTGCTACCCCATGGATTGAAGCATGCCATGCTTTCCTATCTGTCACTAACTCCTGGAGTTTACTCAAGTTCATGTCCATCAAGTTGGTGATGTCATCCAACCATCTCATCCTCTGTCATCCCCTTCTGCTGCCTTCAATCTTTGCCAGCATCAGGGTCTTTTCAAATGAGTTAGTTCTTCACATCATGTGGCCAAAGTATTGGAGTTTCGGCTTCAACATCAGTCCTTCCAAAGAATAGTCAGGACGGAATTCCTTTAGAATGGACTGGTTGGATATCCTTGCAGTGCAAGGGACTCTCAAGAGTCTTCTCCGACCCCACCATTCAAAAGCACCTATTCTCTGAATCTCAGCTTTCTTTATAGTCCAACTCTCACATCCATACATGACTACTAAAAAAACAATAGCTTTGACTAGACAGACATTTGTTGGCAAAGTAATGTCTTTGCTTTTCAATATGCTCTGTAGGTTGGTCATAACTTTCCTTCCAAGGAGTAAGCGTCTTTTAATTTCATGGCTGCAATCACCATCTGCAGTGACTTTGGAGCCCCCCAAAATAAAATCATTATTTAGTTTATGTTTATTTTTCATTTAAATTTCCTAAGTATTGTTTTCTTTGTATTTTGATGTATGGTATATTTCTCTTGAAAGCAAAAGTCTTTCCAATTTCTTCTTTAAGACTGATATTTTCTTTAAAATGTGTGTATAAAGATCTATCACCCACAACTTTGGAATTTCTTAGGAAAAGAATGCTTAAAACAGAATCCACTAGTATTTTCTATAGGAAACATTATTATTTTTTAGCTGTTGGAAAGAGTGTCAAGTAGTATGATTTAAAAGTTTTAAGTTACTTGTGAGTGAAGCAGTATTAAAATACAAACTTGCCTCCTCACTCTCTTTGCTGTCTTCTCTGTACATGCTCCATATTGGGAGAGGACTCTAGGTTTCTCTGCCCTGTTAACTAAACAGAAAAAGATAAAATAAACAAACAGAATAGGGAGTCAATGCAGACTCCAAAGTTCTTTCTCATTGCCCAAGTGTGACTGTACCACAAGTGTGGCTTTCTTGTTCCAGCTATAGATACAACTGCTAGTGTTTATTTTGGCATTGAAGTAGCTTTTCTCCAAGATAGCAATCTGTCAGTGTAAATGTTTACAAACACCATTTTCTGAAAGATACCTTCCTCCATCCCCTGCATATATATGACATTCATACAAGTAAACATTTTATTAAAATAAAAATTCTTTATTGTGAAATATTTCAAATGATGTAGTAAAGACTAAAGAATAACATAACAACTACTCCTTTACTACTCATTGTTTTTTATTTTTTTGACTGATTGATGATTTTTTTTTCTTTTTAGAAGTTTCTGTTTGAATGAACTCTGGGAGTTGGTGATGGACATGGAGGCCTGGCATGCGGCAATTCACGGGGTCATAAAGAGTCAGACATGACTGAGAGGCTGAACTGAACTGAACTGAATGTAGTGTTTAATATTTTTTCTATTCAGTTCATTCATTCAGGCTTGTCCGACTTTTGCGACTCCAGGCCTTCCTATCCATCACCAACTCCCGGAGTTCACTCAGACTCATGTCCATCGAGTCAGTGATGCCATCCAGCCATCTCATCCTCGGTCGTCCCCTTCTCCTCCTGCCCCCAGTCCCTCCCAGCATCAGAGTCTTTTCCAATGAGTCAACTCTCTGCATGAGGTGGCCAAAGTACTGGAGTTTCAGCTTTAAAATAGCCCAGTTAAACAAAACCCAGGACTGATCTCCTTTAGAATGGACTGGTTGGATCTCCTTGCAGTCCAAGGGACTCTCAAGAGTCTTCTCCAACACCACAGTTCAAAAGCATCAAAACTTCACCGCTCAGCTTTCTTCAAGTCCAACTCTCACATCCATACTTGATTACTGGAAAAACAATAGCTTTGACTAGACAGACCTTTGTTGGCAAAGTAATGTCTCTGCTTTTGAATATGCTGTTTAGGTTGGTCATAACTTTCCTTCCAAAAAGTAAGCGTCTTTTAATTTGATGGCTGCAGTCACCATCTGAAGTGATTTTGGAGCACCAAAAAATAAAGTCTGACACTCTTTCTACTGTTTCCCCATCTATTTCCCATGAAGTGATGGGACCAGATGCCATGATCTTTGTTTGCTGAATGTTAAGCTTTAAGCCAACATTTTCACTCTCCTCTTTCACTTTCATCAAGAAGCTCTTTAGCTCCTCTTCACTTTCTGCCATAAGGGTGGTGTCATCTGCATATCCGAGGTTATTGATATTTCTCCTGGCATTCTTGATTCCAGCTTATGTTTCTTGCAGTCCAGCATTTCTCGTGATGCACTCTGCATATAAGTTAAATAAGCAGGATGACAATATACAGCCTTGACTTACTCCTTTTCCTATTTGGAACCAGTCTGTGGTTCCATGGTCAGTTCTAACTGTTGCTTCCTGACCTGCATACAGGTTTCTCAAAAGGCAGGTGAAGTGGTCTGGTATTCCCACCTCTTTCAGAATTTTCCACAGTTTATTGTGACCCACACAGTCAAAGGCTTTGGCATAGTCAATAAAGCAGAAGTAGATGTTTTTCTGGAACTCTCTCAGCTTGAACATCAGGAAGGTCATTGTTCACATATTGCTGAAGACTGGCTTGGAAAATTTTGAGTATTAGTTTACTAGCATGTGAGATAAGTGCAATTGTGTGGTAGTTTGAATATTTTTTGGCATAGCCTTTCTTTGGGATTGGAATTAGAACTGACCTTTTCCAGTCCTGTGGCCACTGCTGAGTTTTCCAAATTTGCTTGCATATTCAGTGCAACACTTCCACAGCATCATCTTTCAGGATTTGAAACAGCTCAAATGGAATTCCATCACATCCCTTAGCTTTGTTCATAATGATGCTTTCTAGGCCCACTTGACTTCACATTCCAGGATGTCTGACTCTAGTTGGGTGACCACATCTTCATGATTATCTTGGTCATGAAGATTTTTTTGTATAGTTCTTCTTGTGTATTCTTGCCACCTCTTCTTAGTATCTTCTGCTTCTGTTAGGTCCATAGCATTTCTGTCCTTTATTGAGCCCATATTTTCATGAAACGTTGCCTTGGTATTTCTAATTTTCTTGAAGAGATCTCTAGTCTTTCCCATTCTCTTGTTTTCTTCTTTTTTTTTTTGTTGTTGTTGTTGCATTGATCATTGAGGAATGCTTTCTTATCTCTCCTTGCTATTCTTTGGAACTCTCCATTCAAATGGAGGAGCTACCCCATGCCCGAGTCCAGGGGCAGCGGCTAGGAAGAAATACTCCTCTTCCAAGAAGCATTGGCTGCTCGGGCTCAGAAGGACCAAGAATAGCTAGCTCATGTTCAAGGTCAGGAGGGGCAGTCATGAGGAGATACCCCTCATCCAAGGTAAGGAGCAGTGGCTGTGCTTTGCTGGAGCAGCCATGAAGTGATACCCAACTTCCAAGGTAAGAGAAACCCAAGTAAGAAGGTAGGTGTTGAGAGAGGGCATCAAAGGTCAGACACACTGAAACCATAATCACAGAAAACTAGTCAGTCTAAAACACAGAACACAGCCTTGTCTAACTCAATGAAACTAAGCCATGTCTTGTGGGGGCACCGAAGACCAGTGGGTCATGTTGGAGAGGTCTGACAGAATGTGGCCCACTGGAGAAGGGAATGGTAAACCACTTCAGTATTCTTGCCTTGAGAACCAAATGAATAGTATGAAAAGGCACAATGATAGGATACTGAAAGATGAACTACCCCAGGTTGATAAGTGCCCAATATGCTATTGGAGATCAGTGGGAAAATAACTCCAGAAAAAATGAAGGGATAAAGCCAAAGCAACAACAATACCCAGTTATGGATGTGACTGGTGATAGAAGCAAGGTCCAATGCTGTAAAGAGCAATATTGCATAGGAACCTGGAATGTCAGGTCCATGAATAAGGCAAATTGGAAGTGGTCAAACAGGAGTTGGGAAGAGTGAATGTCGACATTCTAGGAATCAAGGAACTAAAATGGACTGGAATGGGTGAATTTAACTCAGATGGCCATTATATCTACTACTGTGGGCAGGCATCCCTTAGAAGAAAAGGAGTAGCCATCATGGTCAACAAAAGAGTCCGAAATGCAGTACTTGGATGCAATGTCAAAAATGACAGAATGATCTCTGTTCGTCTCCAAGGCAAACCATTCAATATCACAGTTATCCAAGTCTATGCCCCAACCAGTAACACTGAAGAAGCTGAAGTTGAATGGTTTTATGAAGACCTTCAAGACCTTTTAGAACTAACACCCAAAAAAGATGTCCTTTTCATTACAGGGGACTGGAATGCAAAAGTAGGAAGTCAAGAGACACCTGGAGTAACAGGCAAATTTGGCCTTGGAATGTGGAATGAAGCAGGGCAAAGACTAAAATAGAGTTTTGCCAAGAAAATGCACTGGTCATAGCAAACACCCTCTTCCAACAACACAAGAGAAGACTCTACACATGGACATCACCAGATGGTCAACACCGATTTCAGATTGATTATATTCTTTGCAGCCAAAGATGGAGAAACTCTATACAGTCAACAAAAACAAGACCGGGAGCTGACTGTGGCTCAGATCATGAACTCTTATTACCAAATTCAGACTCAAATTGAAGAAAGTAGGGAAAACCGCTAGACCATTCAGGTGTGACCTAAATCAAATCCCTTATGATTAGACAGTGGAAGTTAGAAATAGATTTAAGGGTCTAGATCTGATAGATAGAGTGCCTGATGAACTATGGAATGAAGTTCGTGACATTGTACAGGAGACAAGGATCAAGACCATCCCCATGGAAAAGAAATGCAAAAAGGCAAAATGGCTGTCTGGGGAGGCCTTACAAATAGCTGTGAAAAGAAGAGAAGCAAAAAGCAAAGGAGAAAAGGAAAGATATAGGCTTCTGAATGTAGATTTCCAAAGAATAGCAAGAAGAGATAAGAAAGCCTTCTTCAGTGGTCAATGCAAAGAAATAGAGGAAAACAACAGAATGGGAAAGACTAGAGATCTCTTCAAGAAAATTAGAGATACCAAGGGAACATTTCATGCAAAGATGGGCTCGATAAAGGACAGAAATGGTCTGGAACTAACAGAAGCAGAAGATATTAGAGAAGAGGTGGCAAGAATACACAGAAGAACTGTACAAAAAAGATCTTCATGACCCAGATAATCATGATGAAGTGATCACTAATCTAGAGCCAGATATCTTGAAATGTGAAGTCAAGTGGGACTTAGAAAGCATCACTATGAACAAAGCTAGTGGAGGTGATGGAATTCCAGTTGAGCTGTTTCAAATCCTGAAAGATGATGCTGTGAAAGTGCT
>SJXQ01004551.1:6715-55807 GCA_006408695.1 Aepyceros melampus
GGGGCCTTTGGCCCGGAAGTGTGGCAGCGGGAAGAAGGGGTGGGATCTCTGGCTGGCGCCCTGTCGGTCCAGGGCTGGGCCCCCTGGCCCGGGCCTGGCCTCACGCCTCTCCCCACAGCCTCGGCGGGCTGGGCCGCAACATCATCCTCACCACCATGCCGGCAGGCGCGAAGCTCATCGCTGGCGACAAGCCGGTCAGCTTCCTCACGGCGCAGCAGCTGCAGCAGCTCCAGCAGCAGAGTCAGGTCACGCAGGTGAGGCCCGGCGCCTTCCCAGGGCTCGGGCGACGCCCTCCCCGTGCCCTCATCCTCATTGCAGGCCGCTGGCCATCTGCCCACCAGACTCTCTCTCTCTGCACAGGTGCGCATCCAGACAGTCCCCGCATCCCACCTCCAGCAGGGAACAGCCTCCGGTTCCTCTAAGGCCGTCTCCACTGTCGTCGTGACCACGGCCCCGTCTCCTAAGCAGGCACCCGAGCAGCAGTGATTCTCAGGGAGGAAGACACTTGGCGGCTGGATGCCACGCCAGTCAGCCTTCAGGCTGGGAGGGCAGGAGCACGGTGGCTGCCTCGTCCCCCTCTGCTGGGCTGGGTGGGTGTCTGTCTGAGGAAGGCCAGCAGCGGGACGCCGGCCACTCAGCTGCGCTCCGCGGGGAGTGGGCTGCACCAGGTGTCCTGGGGCCCCGAGCTCTGTCCTGTCTGGTCTGGGAGAAGTGTCTCTGGTGGGGGCGTGTGAACTCACCGTGGTCACACAAGCCCAGCTCTCCCGAGAGGAGACACTGGGGACGGGCTAATGTCACGGGTATGTGGATGGTGAGTGAGACTCGTTCTGTGCAGGGGTTGTGTTTACCCTGGCCTTGTCTGTGGTCTGGGTGGTGGTTCTGTGTCCAGATATTTTTATGTAACATTTTTTGAAAAAATCTGTTGTACACTTCTATCAAGTAGAAACCTGGCTTAGACACACTCCCACCCCCCAAAAACACATATTAAGTTGCTTCAGTAGTGTCTGACTCTTTGCAGTCCTATGGACTGCAGCAAGCCCAGGCTCCTCTATCCATGGAATTCTCCAAGCAAGAATACTGGAGTGAGTTGCCGTTTCCTTCTCCAGGGGATCTTCCTGACCCAGGGATCGAACCCACATCTCCTGCTTTGCAGGCAGATTTACTTAACTTTTTGACTAGAGTGAAAGAACAGCAAGACTCCTAGTAAGTCAGTGGCTGACTTGATAGCTGCATGCCAACAGTGGCCGTGAGGTTGGGGAGAAACGTGGGCAGTGAGGCATGCGGTCCCAGAAGTGGAATTAGTGTGGCAGATCTGCTTAAAGATGGGCAGTCAGGATCTGGACTGTGGTCTACCCTTTACTTGCTGACTCTATCCTCCTTGTCAAGCCTGTCTATATGTACGTCCAGAGCCAGTGGACAGAGCAGGCAGAGGCCAGGACACATAACTGCTTTCGCAGCACAAGTTTTATTGTGGTTCAGAGAGGATACATTTTGCTATGCTCCAGGGCAAGAGTCAGCAAACCTTGTTCCTTGGGCTGGCTACCCGGCTTTGTAAATAAAGTTTTACTGGAACATAGTCCACACCCATTCACTTAGGTATGGTCTGTGGCTGCTTCCAGTTAGAAGGCAGAACTCAGTAGTTGTCACAGAGATTGCACAGCCTCAAGTCCAAAAGATATCCTACCTGACCTGTTGAGTAGAACTTTGCTGCTTCTGCAATATGGTGGGGCCGGGGGAGTTATGTGGCCATGAGGCAGCACCAGCTGCAGACCCAGAGGGTCTGGGTTTAGTCATTAGCTCCTGGCTGTTCACGGTTCTGTCTCCACTGAGCTATAGGCAGAGCTCAGAATGTGGTTTTAAAATGTAATTAAAAGCACTGGTTGTCAACAATATGTGCCTCTTTCATATTGGAGTGGGTGTTGGGTGGTAAAGCTTTTCTGCAGTCATGGGGCTTTCCTGTCTCTCAGGAAAGTTCTGGGTTATTAAGAATGTTTTCCTCACCCATGAAAGTTCAGTGACACTCTTTGATGGGGCCAGGGTGAGGAAGTGGAGTTGGAGGGCAGAGAAGTGGGATGGCGTCTTTGGGAGGGCTTGCTGGGTGGAAATTGAGTATCAGGCAAGTTGCAGTGGTGCAGAGAAAGTTAGAGCAGTTTGCTGGACACACAGACGTTTGATTCCTAAAGCAGATCTGTGAAACAGACGCCGTCATTCCTCTTTTAACTGAGTGTCCGCATCTTGAGGTTAGAAAGAACCAAGACGTGAGTGCAATCTTCTGATTGTAGGTCAGGCACTCTCTTTGCTGCCTTCCTGTGGGAAAGTGACGTGTCCTGTTGAGACCTGGTGGCCGCCGCGAGCTGAGGGGGTAAACCTAGGGGCCAGATTGCAGGGGTGACGGGGTGGGGCAGGATGGAGCTCTTGAGGGCTGGCGCAGAGAGGAGGTTGGTGATGGGGAGAGGTGGAGCCTGCAGGGAGGGAAAACAGCCTTTGAGCTGAGTGGAGGAGGGCACGTCCGCATGGTGTCCCTCCCTGCAGCACATTGCACGTGGAAACCCCGGGTCCTGGTTTCCGGGTGAGAAAGAGGCAGTAATTTGAGGAATCCTGGCTCTGGTATTTACTGCTGGTTAAAACAAACCCCTTCTGAATTTACTTAACAAATGATTTAATGATGTGTCCAGCCTTAACCCTCACCCCCACTTTATTTGCTGAAGTCACCTGACTCTGTCTCCGTGGTCCCCAGACATTACATCCTAGCAGACAGGTTTTTTTCAGAACTCTGGTGATGTGTGACCTGGTGCTGCCTGCTCAGCCTGTCTGTGGGTCCCCAGGGTGGCAGCCTCTCCTCCCCCAGGTTGCTCGAGTGACGCTGCCAGCACAGGCACCAGCTGTGGCTGCTTCTGGGCAGACCTCAGGGGTCTTGCAGAGACATGGGAACTATCGCGGGGGTTTGAGGGGAACAAATCCAGAAGAATTTGGTTCAGAGGCTGGTATAAGTATGAGACCACATATCTGAGACTAGATTTGGTACAGGGCATCATGATGGGTTTGTACTTCATCACACACACTTCCATGAAGGTGTCTTAACCTGTGCTGTGCAGGGGCCGTCAAAACAAATTTTGACATTTGCGTCTGACCCTCAACACCTCAATCTCTGATTTTGGAGAAGATGCTGCAGTCCTCTAAAGTGTTTTGTCCCCCTCCCGGTGAAAGGAAGACTGGGACTAGGTTTCTTCTCACCTCCAGTCCCTGAGGAAAGAACATGTTTTACATTAATTACCAGTAAAGAACTTGCTTCATTGAGGACTTGCCCAGTGAATGTTTGAGTTCGTACTTAGCACGCAGACCAAAGTGAATCCTGAAAGGGGACCCACGGGTTCTTTTCTCAGAATTCAGTCAGTATCTCCAGGTAGCTCGTGCTTAATCCCTGAGGTGTGACTTCAGCCCTGAGCTGCTGGCTCACCCGGGGAGGTTGGCTGCCTGTCACATAAGTATAGCATTCCTTCCGTGTTCCACAGAGCATTCCACAGAGCATCCGGCTTCACACAAACGACCTGCTGGGTTGGTGTGCAGTAGTGGAGGGTGCAGGACAGAGGAGCTGGCCTCGGAGTCTTGCTGAGGACTGGCTTAGGGACTTAGTGACTTTGTGGCCTTAGGCTACTCCTGTTCCGTGAAGGGCCCCATGTTCTTGCAGTGCAGGCAGTTGTGAGAATCTCACGAGATTGAGTGCATTTCAAGGTCTGGGAAATCCTATATGAATGAGTGGCACTGTGGGTCCACACGGCCTTTCACATCTGTCCTAACCTACTCATACAGAGCCTGATTAACTCCGCGTTTTCTTCGCTGAAGAGTTAATACCCGGATTCTCACTGCCTGGGATGTGCTTTTCTATAGAGCACCCCCACCCCACTGCCTTCTCCCCTCCTTCATATCCTGGAGATACCAGTTACCCTGCATGGAACTGCTTATAGCGCTCCCTTTAGGCCGAATTCCATGCTGGACACATATTTTATAATCCTTAACACCATTGCTGTGCTGGTGCACAGTAAATCTTTAATTGTTGAAGGAAGTTTAAAAAAAAAAAGATCCAGAACTAAGACTTGGGTATCTAGAGTTTGTTACTCATTCAAGATTCACATTCTTTGCAGGATTTGCAAGATTCTTATCCTTTGCTTTCAGCTGTATTTAAATTCAAAGCCTCCCTGGACCTGACATTTCTCTCTGCCTCATTATGGAGCTCTCTCAGCACCCTGTCATTAGGTACTTCTGAGGAGTAAGAACATCTGAGTTCAGCCCTAATCTGGACCAGACTGGCTTCCTGGTTAAACACAAAGTCACTTTGGCCCAAACTTGTTGTTTATCAACAGTGAGTGGTATTGCAGTCCTCTGGAGTATTAGGACTAGTTAGGAAATGCTTAACAAGTAATACTTAAAATACCAAAGCTTGTGGATTATTTTACTTAAAAAAATCAGAGTTATCTCTCTAAAGGTTCTGTCATTGACTTGATTTCTGAGAGGAAAGTACCTGCCCCATTTGAGAGAAATGGGGCTAAATTATCAAAACAGTAAATTCTTCTGGATTTGTATACTGAATTCATCCAGGCGGTCACTTCCTGTTCTGAAACTTTTAGTGTGATTTCTCCTTATTCTGAGACGCACATAAAGGTTGACTTCATTTTTCTCAACAGAATAGCACACCCACACGGACCTTAGTTGGTTAAGCGAGATGGTGGGACCCTGGGAGCAGATCACAGTGAGGGCGGTGGTGGAGGCAGGGAGCTGGCCCACTGATCGCTGGCCGAGCACCTTCAGGACATGCCACCCTCTGCTGCTAACCGCGAGCTGCCCCTACTCCTCGTCTGAGCCACTCAGAAGGGCCTGCCGGTATGTGTGATCCGACTTCAGCTTCTGAATCCCAATGACTTCTCTGTCTTCCGGCCTCTTCACCCGCATCAGGAAGCTGTAACAGGGACAGCAAGGGCAGATGAGTGAGCCCCCAAGTTGACTTACTCTCTCACCCAGGGGTGCAGAGGCATTCACCGGCTTCAGAGCATTCTCTCTGTTTCTTTCAAATACTACCTTTCTGACCGCTTAGACAGGACTCTGGTAGATGAAGGGCCTCAGGGTTAGTACTTACAGGTTAGTGTTGTAACTGAGACTGGACCTAGGTCTCCCCCAACCCCCAGTTTATCATTTCACAGACTGGGCAGTAGAACTAAAAGGAACCACGGCCTGCTTGCCTGCTGTTTAATGTGTGGAACTCTGGGTGACGTATCTCTGCATTGGGTAGGGAAGTCAGGAACCAGGAGAGAACAAGGCATCTCTGACGACACAGAACTAGTAGGACCAGGTGCGTGGTGGTTAGACTTGGGCTCTGCCGTTTCCTCCTGGGGTGACCTTGACCCAGTTACCTACTCTTGCGAAGCAGTGGTTTCCCCAGCTACAAACATCACGTGCATCCTTCATAAGGGGGCCATGAAGTGAGATGATTTATACACTAAGTGTAACCACAGTGCCGGGGCACGGGCAGTGCCTGGCACTCAAGAGCTGCTCTCACGACCTGGAGACCAGTGCTGTAGTGAACGCCTGCTGCTGTGGTGTCTCACCTGAGGGTCACATGTGCCTGCACCCAGCGCTTAGTGGGCTCCGAGTGAACCAGCAGAGTCCTGGCGCAGAGCTGCTCCTGTCAAATCTCTGGCCTAAAACCCACCAGAACTGCCTTCAAAACCTGGGTCTGTCGGATCTCTGTGACCAGACAGGTCCTTTGTCTTCTCAGATTTCATCAGCCTCGTGTGCAGGCACAGAGTACCTTGCACAGAAGTAGGTGTATGCCTGGCCCTCATCAAGTGGTGGGTGTTTGCACTGCTCAGTTGGGAGAGGTCGTCCCTGGAGGTCAGAACAGTGTGGGGTGATACATTTCCAGGACAGAGTTGGTTAGGACTTGACAAGAATCACCTCCTCTTGGACCTACCAGTAAACCAGCGAGTAGCTGGTGGCCACGATGCAGAGCGCGGCCAGGAAGTGCCAGGAGAAGCACATGGTGACGAACATGATGTTGTCGTGGCTGTCTGGTCCCATTCAGGGCCTCCAAAAGGCGGGAACAGCACGAACCCAATCTGGTGGATTAAAACAGGGGAGCCAGCCTTGCCGTTAGCTGGGCCTGCGAAGCCCCCGAGCCCGCCAGAGTGTTTGCAGTTACCCAGACAGCTCACAGCCCACCCCTCTGCTCGTGTCAAGCAGCCTCTGTGCAGGGAATAGCTCTCAGTTAGCTCTGGGTCCAGTGTGGCCTTGCTTAAAGTTTCAGGGCCCACGTTGCAGATGAGCAGTTTAGCAAGAAGAGTCTGATAACGGTATTAGTAGCTCTGCTGGGAAGGTCGGTCAGGGACAGCCTCAGCCTCTCGCTTGTTTATGCGTCAGCAGGATGTGGACGGCTAAGGTGTCACAGGTCATGGGTGGGCAGAGAAGCGGGCCCTGAGCCCCTTTGTGTGGTGCGTCAGTGCTGCCTCTCCTGGCCTGCTCAGCACACCTGTTTCATCCTGGCTTGCACCAGGTGAGGGGCATGGGTTTACCTGCCAGAACCAGGTGCCCTGCAGGAGGAGGAGGCTGGTGCGAAAGAGTTCCAGCACGATGTTGTCCCGAAGGACTGCTTCCACGGCGAGGCTGATAGCGCCTCCGAATACAGCGAACAGCAGCAGGGAGTGGATGTGCTGGTCCAGCAGCGGCCGGTCGCGCACGTGGTAATAGAAGAGGAAGCCTGCGTGGAGCAGAGACCGTCAGGCCCAAACAGGCCCCCCTGACCTCAGCCTCGTTGGGAAACGTCTGCGTGAAAGCTGGATCTTCCAGCACTCAGGAAGCCAGTTCACACAATGCTCGGGGGCAACTCTGATGCAGGGTGTGTGTGTGTAAGTGTGTAAGCAGCACAGGATGAATCTTAACATCTCTTCACCGAGATGGTAGGGTACATCACAGGATGGTGAGGTGTTGCCGATGTGTGACTAGTCGTGTGTGTATACCTGAAATTCAGTTTTACTCTCCTTCAGCCTTTATTCAGTTCTTCCTGCAGCACAGAAGCAGATGACGGGATTGGATATGACATGCTTGCACTTTCCCAGTTACCATGAGTTACACTAGGAACTGTGTCCTGGCTGCTGGTGGGCCTTCTGATGGAGCCAGACAGTGACTGTGCTGCAAGGGTGAGGTGCAGAGCCCTTCTCCACTAACCAGAGGGTTACCCTCTTGCCTGGTGGTGTGTGGAGGAGCCGCACAGGCAGGCAGGAGGAGCCCGTGCCCAGTGTACTAAGTTGCTTCAGTCATGTCCACCTCTGCGACCCCATGGACTGTAGCCCGCCAGGCTCCTCCGTCCATAGGATTCTCCAGGCAAGAATACTGGAGTGGGTTGCCATTCGCTTCTCCAGGGGATCTTCCTGATCCAGGGATTGAACCTGTGTCCCTTGCATTTCCTGCATTAGCCAGCGGGTTCTTTACCACTGACACCACCTGACTTTGGCTAAAAATCCCATACTTGCTTGCACTGCTTTATGGAGTCTCTCATTTGTACCATCCAGGGCACAGGATCAGGTCCTGTGTAGGGTTTTCAAGTTCAGAGAGTGGGATTTTCTGGGGAAGGTAACTGCTGCTGCTGCTAAGTCACTTCAGTCGTGTCCGACTCTCTGCGACCCCATAGACAGCAGCCTACCAGGCTCTGCTGTCCCTGGGATTCTCCAGGCAAGAACACTGGAGTGGGTTGCCATTTCCTTCTCCAATGCATGAAAGTGAAAAGTGAAAGTGAAGTCGCTCAGTCGTGTCCGACCCTCAGCGACCCTGTGGACTGCAGCCCACCAGGCTCCTCCATCCATGGGATTCTCCAGGCAAGAGTACTGGAGTGGGGTGCCATTGCCTTCTCCGGGGAAGGTAACTAAGTTCGCAATATTTCTGATCTTTTGTGCTCCAGTCCCTCTAAATCTCCTTCCATACCACCTTGTTACCTTCATTGAAGGCAGCCAGAGCCATAACCAGTCTGTCCAGCCCCAGCGGGACGTGGCTGATAAGGTACGTCAGCATGTCCACAACGCCCGAAACTGCGAAGAACAGGTACATGGTGCTGTGCTGCCGTTCATGAGTTTTACCCACTGGTCCTCGTGGTACAGGTGGAGGTGGGGCCCGTCAGGAACAAACTGCTCTGCCAGGATCCCTGCAGGGAAATGAGAACGGAGGTCAGGGAGAGGAGAACCGCTCCAGGACCGACAGATGGCCGAGTGACCCCCAGGGACCGGTGGGGGTGGCCACGGCCCTGTTGGCCCATGTCGCTCCCTCGGATGCCACTGTATCCATGAAAGGTATTTGTCAAGGAATCTGCAGACACATGCCTCTGTTGTTCCTTAGAGGGACAAAGAACCATAGGAATGCAGCCACACAACTACAGTCCATGGGGTCACAAAAGAGTCAGACACAACTTAGCAACTAAAACAACCAACAGCAAAGGTGCTATCAGCCATCATTCTACCAAAGCTTGATACACAGTGGATGCTGTGGTAGGATATTCAGCACCCAACTGAAAACTCTCCATTACCCCTACTGGTGGAGACACTTGTTTCACAAGGGGCCGGGAGATGGCTTATGTGTTCTGGGTTTGATGAGAATTCCTGAGTCAGATGACCCCCACCCTTACCGATGACTGAAAATAAAGTTCTGATCGCGGCTTCGATGATCTCGAGACGCTGGTAGTGATGGATCAGTTGGCTGCTCTTCTCCTTTTGATAAAAGTGCTTCAGTGGGTGTTTCACTGACCACCACAGTCCAACTATCAAGAAGAAGCTCCCGGGGAGCGCATGGCCCTTGAAGTTCGCCATCAAGTCCCAGGACACCTAAACAGTAAGGCGACAGCTGTTAGGTGGCTGAATGAAGACATAAATGGTTGTTTCTGTAGGAAACATGATCCATGACTGAGGCTTCTGAGTGTAAGCTATATTAAGAAAGAGCCCGTCCTCATAGAACAAACCTGTGTTATGTCACGAAAGTCTTATCTGTTCAGTGGGTTAACAAGCCCAGGAGAATACACTAGCTCTGAGGCTTTTTTTTTTTTAAAGTGAAACTGTTGGTTGCCCAGTCATGTCTGACTCTCTGCGATCCCATGACTACAGACCACCAGGCTCCTCTGTCTGTGGGATTTCCCAGGCAAAAATACTGGAGTGGGTAGCCATTCCCTTCTCCAGGGGATCTTCCCAAACCAGGGATCAAACCTGGGTCTCCTGTAATGCAGGCAAATTCTTTACCATCTGAGTCACCAGGGAAGTCCAAGGCTTTAAAAGAATGGGTAAAATAAAAGGGTGGGGGGACTTCCCCGGTGGTCCAGTGGCAAAGACGCTGAGCTCCCAATGCAAGGGCTCAGGTTCCGTCCCTGGTCAGGGAACTAGATCCCACATGGTGCAACTAAGAGTTTGCATGCCACATCTAGAAAATCGGTGCTGCAATTAAGATCTGGTGCAGCTAATTGTTTTTCTTCTTTTTTAAATAGAAGAGAGGGAACAGAGGATGGGTAAATACTTCCTGATCTTAGAACAGAAAAGCCTTCCTAAACATAAGGGTAAAAGAGGGACTTCAAAAAGAGAAAGTCACCTGCATAAGCATCTTACATATAAAACAATCAGAAGGCAAACTGTTCAGGAAGACGTCTGCAGGAGCTGTGATATGGATATTCCACTACGGAGCTGTTACATGTTAGTAAGGAAAAGACCACAGAATAATGGGCAAAAGACACGAATGAGAATGCTAATTGATAATAAATCTCACTGTAAAGATATTCTGTTGAAAATATTGTTTTTTCATCTAATTTGAAAAATTAAGGATTTTTATGTACCACTCTAAGTATAAGGTCATTCAAATCTGGTAAAATGACAAAGTCTGTCATTCAGCCAGAAATATGCAGAGAGCTTTATCTCAACTGTTCTGTGACTCATTTCTAGGGTTTTCCCTGTTAAATTCCTGGTTGGTCTGCTGCTCACCCAGCTGGGACTGTGACCGCAGGCTAGCAAAGCTGTGCATTTATTTTCCCTGCTCACTGACCAGCATTCATTCCCATGTTTAGCCCGTGAAGCCAAACATTTCTTAGCCTGCCCCCATCACCATCATGAACTATGTCTGTCCAGGTAGCTGAGTGCTTGTTTTCATGGTCAGCACCACCTTATTCAAAAGTCACAGACTGCGGGGGACTTCCCTTGCAAACCAGTAGTTAATATTTTGTTGGAGTTTGATCCCTGGTCAGAGGGCTAGGATCCCACATGCTATGCAGCCAAAAAACTAAAACAGAAACAGTATTGTAACAAATTCAATAAAAGCTTAAAAAAAAAATCTTAGTTAAGTCATGTGGACTGAGTGAGGAGAACCCCATTAGGGTGCAGCCACAAGGCCACAGTCTCCCACCGTTCTTACCTGAAGGTCTAAATCGTTTCTTAATAAATGCTGCTGTTGAGAGTCTAGCTGAGCTCCTCCATAATATCACTGCCTCAGCACCTTTTGTGTGGCAGGTGGCCTGCAGGGGCTTTGAACTGACACTAACCTCTTGTGAGCACACCCTTGAAACAGCTGCTGAGTCACTGTGATAAACAATCTGATGTCCCAGGGCCTTCCCCACAGTGTACCCCTCAGATGAGAAGCCTGCAAGGCATATCCAAACCCTGCTCTTTGTGGTCTGAGTTGACCAGTTTGGCTTCCCTGGGAACCCTGAAGCAGTCTATCTGTGGACCTTAGTAAGGGCATGTGTCGCAGTCCTGGCCCTCGGCCTGCAGCCTGCCCCCCACAGTGTGCTCTTCCAGGTCCTGTGGGTGACCAGTTTTTCTATTTCAGTTCTGTTGTAGGCGTTTGTCAAACTGAGGCTCACCATGTGACATTTCAGGACCTTATTTAACAAGTACCTTAACGGTCACCACAGCTTTACCATTTATTGTCTACCTTGGCCGATTTCCAGTTCCTTGAAATAGGTGGTTTTGGTAACTTTGTCTAGCGGTATGCTTATTGTGGAGTGGGAGGAGGGCAGAGGCTGCAGAAGGGAATTGCCTATCTATGCCATTAACTGGAAGCCCCCTTTCTCATTCTCTATTAATCCTCTACTGGAACACATTTTTCAAAATTTCCATTTTCATGTATGTTTAACCCTGTCCCTCTCCAGATCAAGCCTGTGAACTCCTTTGCTTTCCTAATCAGGGTGCAGAAAGCCACCTTTGCAAATCCTCCTTGCCCTTTCCCATTTTTCTGAAAAGCAGAACCCTAAATGGGGACAGTTCTTGTCTGCTTGACTGGCACGTGTCCAGTTTGTCCAGCCTCACCCTTCCCGTCTACCTGTTTAAAAATTCACACCAATGGATCCTAGGACCTGTACCTTGTCTGGAGAAACCAGTTTTAACTTCCCGTGTACTTCTTGGAAGGCCGAGTATCCTGATTTGACAGGGGAACAAATCAGTAAGTTATTGCCAACAAAGACCCACTGTATACAGCATAGGGACCTCTGCTCAATATTTTGTAACAAGCTGAATGGGAAAAGAATTTGAAAAAGAATAGGACATGTGTATACATAACCTGAAACAGTCACTATGCTCCAATATAAAAAAGTTTAAAAAGCACAAATTAATAGGTGGTTGTTTAGTCATCCAGTCATGTCCAACTCTTTTTGCAACTACATGGACTACAGCCCACCAGGCTCCTCTGTCCATTTGATTTCCCAGCCTGGGATTGAACACATGTTTCCTGCATTGGCAGATTCTTTTTTTTTTTTTTTTTTTTTACTTTATTTTACTTTACAATACTGTATTGGTTTTGCAGGCAGATTCTTTACCACTGATCCACCTGGGAAGCCCAATAGGTTATTAGGTTTAGCTACATTATAAATTGTCTAGAGAGATAAGATGGATCCAGTCTTGAAAAAGAGGAAATGAAGTAATTGCAAACAGAACAGTAAAAATGTAGACTTCTAATAATTTGTACTATACTATTCAGATAGATTAAGTCCTTGAAAAGTCCAGGTTAAAAACAAATTCTGAAATATTAAATAGTAAACACTTAAGGGATGAGGATCCTTGAATACACAGAATCCTGTGAAATACTTCAATCTAAGGAGAGGCTACAGATAAGAAAACATTAGAAAGTGGTTCCATAAAGATGGGCTTCCCTGATAGCTCAGTTGGTAAAGAATCTGTCTGTAATGCGGAGACCTGGGTTCAATCCCTGGGTTGGGAAGATCTTCTGGAGGAGGGAAAGGCTACCCACTCCAGTATTCTGGCCTGGAGAATTCCATGGACTCTATAATCCTTGGGGTGGCAAAAAGGTGGACATGACTGAGCAACTTTCACTTTCTTCCCACAAAGACAAATTCCCTTGCTTTTAATATGTTTATTCTCTTTTGGTATCACATGAGATAAAATGAGAGTATGAAGGGAGGGTTAAATGTTTTGAAGGATAGTAGCTTTGAGTTAAGCACTGGCAACCCACTCCAGTACTCTTGCCTGGAAACGCTCATGGACAGAGGAGCCTGGTGGGCTGCACTCCGTGGGGTCGCTAAGAGTCAGACATGACTGAGCGACTTCCCTTTCACTTTAAACTTTCATGCACTGGAGAAGGAAATGGCAACCCACTCCAGTGTTCTTGCCTGGAGAATCCCAGGGACGGAAGAGCCTGATGGGGTGCCATCTATGGGGTTGCACAGAGTCGGACACGACTGAAGCAACTTAGCAGCAACTTAGCAGCAGCAGCTTTGAGTTAAAGCTGGAAATCAGGCTTGCTACTTTTCATGTGGAGATCCCTGGAAAAGGAACATTAAGGCTTCATGTCTTTCCTTATACTCCTAGTTTTTAACCATCTCCCCCAATCTGTATTCCTTCTTTTTCATTGAAGGTAATTGACATGTAAGACAAAATAATTGTCAAAAGAAGAAAAGGACGTGAGAGTGGGGAAGAGTCAGGAGCAAGGGAAGGAGAGTCCTAGGAAGCGGGGCAGTGAAGCAGAGGAAAGGAGAGGCCAGGGGTGGCGCCATTTGCCTGTCATTAATACAGTGCCTTTTAAAACAAACCCAATGTTTCCCTCTATTGTAGATGGGGCAAGTAGGAATTGTGAAAGAAAGGGCGTATGCACGTGAGTGAGAGGATCAGAAGAAGAAACAGGAAAAATGAATTGCAATTTCTTTCTCAAGTGTTTCATTTTCTTTCTCAAAATTAGCAGCATCAAGGACTTGGCTCCACAGCAAGGGGAGCATTAAAGCTAATTTACTCAAATTTGTGATGACAGGATATAGATGCGTAGACTACCAGCTGTTACAGCCTGGACCTCTGCTTTATCATGGAATAGTCTTCACTGTGAAATGTTATGTGACCACTGTCAAGAATGAATTAGTGTTACGCCTGTTCTTCTGTAAGGCTTTCCATGAGGTTCTGTTGGCAGAGACATGAAAGATGGAAAAGACCACTTATAATACCATCTTATTTTATGTAGCAGTGAATGGCCCAGGTATTTGTATACACGTGTACAGGTATGTGGTTGCAGGAACAGGGAAAACAATATGGAAGATAATTTGAGGGTATATCATGCTGTTCATTAAGCATTTTTGGCTGTCCCCTGGGCACATGGTATGGCTGCTTTATTATTTTGCATATCTAGTTATCCCTGCTGTTTGTTGAAAAGATTCTTCTTTCCCCCATTGAATTGTCTTGGTGCCCTTGTCTCCTTTTTATTCTTGAAAATGGATTTCATCAATCTTCAGGAAAGGGCTTTGCCTACAGTAACGTCAAACTGCTGAAGAAGGGTAATTTAGTTACTGTGACACATATATTCACTATTTTAATACAGTGCACAGTGTTTTGACAATAAAGGGAGGACTCCAGCTTGAGGGAAAGATGAGGAAGGTTACAGAGGGAACTATCACCGAAGCTTACTTGAAAAACAAGTATTGCATGTAATGTGGATACAAAGGCTGAGAGGCAGTTGCAGCCAGGTATCCTTGTGGCTGGGTGATGTTGCCAGCACGCCCTCTGTGCCCTACCATCACTACTGTCTTTACCAAAAAGACCAGATGTTATTCTCTTCCAGGGGTTACGTATGTGAGGGCGGGGGTGGGGGGGATGCATTAAGTCTTGAAATTGTCTCTATTGGCAATGGAAAAAAAGTCTACTCAAAAGTCAAAGACCTTGGCTGAGTCCCCTAAACTCAACTGAATCTCAGTACGCCTCCTTCTCAAAAGGGACCTTAACGTCTACCTCACAGGATCTTGTGAGGATGAACTGAAAATTTCTAGGAGCTAACTAGAACACTTTTGTCTCTTCCATGGTCCTCTAATTCCTATTCCCACATTCAATGAGGCAGAAACCTAGTCCTCTCTCTTAGAACCAAGGCTACTGTCCTTTGCTTTGAGTGGCTGAGCTGGAGGTGGGGAAGTCACTGTGAATCTTCATGTCACCTTGGAGATGGCAGTGGTTGGGTTTTTTTTTTTTTTTTAATGGGAACAGGGGATGTGTTTGGTCAGTCGGGAATAGGTCATGGGAAGAATATAGCGTATTCTTTTACTGCAGAGCATGGTTTTTATACTTTCTGAATCTGTCCTTCCCTGGAAAAACACTCATGACTTCTGGTCTGCGTTTACTTTGGAATAGAACCAACAGTGCCTGACTCAGTGCCTGACTCTCCCTCATTTGCTCACACTGCTCCTTGTTTAACCACTCCTGTGAGCTTCTTAAGTAATAGAGTGCAGAAGAATCACAGGGTGTGGTATTCAAAGTTCCAACAGGCTAATGGGACTGTGGCTTAGTCCTGAACTTCAGGCAAGGTGTATCCCTACTCTGTGCTAGCCTAAGAGACCTCAAACACCTTTGAAGTCCATCACTTGTCTTCAGAATTTGAAAGTTACTATACCTTTGTTATTTTCTCTGTGAGATGGGTTCTTAGAACAGCATGGTCAAAAGGAGTAAGACCAGAATGAGTCTGAACCTTGTTCTGGCATGAATTCATTATGATATGGAACAAAATTACCATGAACAAGAGCTCAGTTAGGGACTTCCCTGGTGGACTGGTAGTTAAGAATCTGCCTTCCAGTGCAGGGGACATGGGTTCTAATCCCTGGTAAGGGAACTAAGATCCTACATGCATGAACAACTAAGCTGTGAGCTTCAACTGCTGATTCTGCATGCTCTGGAGCCCAAGTGCCATATCTAGAGAAGCCCATTTGCCACAATGAAGAACCAGTACAGCTAAAAAAACAACAACAACAAAATGAGCTCAGTTACCTCCCGCTCCATTTGATTCCTCAACAAAAGATGATCTCATTCCTCCTTTTTTTTTTCTCCTTGACATGCACCTATGAAATACAAGACTTGATGCATAAGAAAAGATCCCTACTAGCAAGGGGTCTATAATCTAGGAGGGAACTAGATACTTGTGAAAAGTTGAACGTCATGAGGTATACTGACAGTGATTGCTTGGGGACATAGAGTAACTCTCAACAGAGAGTTTGAGAAGCCTCTATAGAAGGGCTGGCGTTGGACCTGGACGTTTCTTGATTGCCTCTTCAAACTGTCATGAAAATCAGGTGGTACTGGGATCTTGTATTAAGGACTGAAGAACAAACCTGGGCTAAGTCCCACTATTTCTGAAGCTCTAATAAAGAACTTTAGCCTCTGAGTCAGAAGACCTGGGTCCAAATTTTGCTGTGAACTTATTCCATGATCTTGAGTAAAATACATAAGCTCTCAGGATCAGAATTTCTTTGTTTGATAAGAAATGGAATATTTCCTGCTGCTACCGAGTCCAAGCTTGCTCTGCTCACTACACAACAGGCCAATGAATTGGAGACAAGGTGTTGAGGCAAGGACTACGACTTTATTTGGAGAGCCAGGAGACCGAGGAGATGCAGACTGTTGTCTCAAAATAACCATCTTATCTGGGTCTGGATGCTAGGTTCTTTTATAAATCAGAGATGGGGGGAGGTGAGGAAACAAAGTAAAAAGACCATTAATCTTGCAAATATCTCCTAAATGGTGAGCCTCAGGCAGAGAATGTGATAATTTCCCCCTTTCTGCCATCTACGGTGGACAGAGTCCTGAACAATGGCACTTTTAACAGGCAGAGGGGCAGGATTCTCTGTGGCAGGCCATTATGCATGATTATGATAACAAAAGCAATGAAAAGCAGGTCAAATAAACAGTTCCAACCTGGAGTTAGAATTGATTTTTCCCCGAAACAATTTCCCACTGTCCAAGTTCATTCCAAGTCTTGTGGAAAAGGGGGCAATGACTCTTCTAATTACTATGTCAGTGGATCTTTTGCAGAGTGTCCACTACCAGTGCCAGTGTCCCAAATGTTGAGACTTATCTTCCTTTGTTCCCCTTGAAAGTCCTTACTTTATTCCTATAGACTTGGAAATATTGAACTTCAAACCCAGGAGGCAGCATTTTAAGTTAAAGAATTGTGCTTTTCTAGGTATGGGAAGATGCAAGAGTCAGGGCTCATTAAAATCATTTCCTTGATAGTGTGTCAGCCATCTGGGGCCTGCGGTCCTGTATTCCTCAGGGTTCACCATAGGGAGTGGCCTCAGTCTGATGATCGCCAGATGGCAGGTATTCTGCTTCCTCAGGGCTCGCTGGCCCATGTTGGAGGGCTGCAACTGCTGATTGCACTCTCAAGTCTTCCCCTCTTGGTTAGGAATTTGACCAATATTTGGGAGACATTTCATGATCGACTTTTATCCCATGGTGCTGGAAGACTCATCCCAGTTTAAGCAAAAATTCTTGATATGCATTGCTAAATTTTGGACCAGGCCCCATCAATAATTAAAGATTCTCTGGATTCTAATTATAATCCAGAAGACATTTTCCCTTGCTGCTTCTTCCCATACCTAGAATCACGCTATTACAATTATTTTATGTTATAAAAATGATCGATTTTCTCAAGATGTTTAGCCAAAGGCGTTTTGTTGGAGACCTGATTACCCTTTGATTACTGTCAGAAACAATAATCTTATATGTTAGTCAAGATGTAAGCAATACAGCTAAAAACACTGACAGTGACATAGTGCACAGGGAGATATGGTGCACACCAAAGAACAAATTCAAACAGTGATCAGTATAACTAATTGTAATCCAGTTGCCATAACTGAGCAACCAAAGAAACCATAACTGATTTAATGAGCTCTTTGCAGGTTCATTGTACTGCCCACACATACTTTCACATGGCTTAATCTTTGAGACAAGCATATGTTACTGGCAAGATCAACCAGTTAGGGGAAAAAAAGGTAAATGTTTCAGTTCTGCTCACAAAAGGTAAAATTTACCAAATTATAGAAGTCATAATTAGTTTAAGGAGAAGGTTTTTCTTACACCTGGAAAATATAGATTTGAACCAGTAATTTTTAGATGGAAACCACAAAAATTATGACAATATTTACCAGTTCACTCAGTCCTAGGTAGCTAATCCTTTTTGTTAACAGCTTTATGAAGCTATCAGGTTTCCCATTAGAATTCTTCAGTTTCTTACTCAGTTCAGGACTATGGTCAGAAAGTCAGAAACTTGTATTTATGCAAAAGTTTTTGCAAAGGCATCACAGTGAAACCACAACTGTCTATAATAACAAAAGACTTAAGAACTCATGTTTAAGCCTGATGACAGTGCAGTTGGCAAAGCAACCCAGTTACTGTTGTGACATGCAACTGTTTCAGATAACTAGAATTGTGATTGATAATATATTACCAGGACATATCAGAATTCCACATAGTATGTAGAATCCCTGTACCATTTACCATTTACACTATATAACCTAAGAAGATGTATTACTCATTTGACAATACTTCCCATGTAATTTAATATACTAAGTGAACCCAGTTAGTTTAATATCTCCCTTTAGGGTGTTTCAGGGGCTCTTTGAAGCATCCTAAGGTTAGCTAGAGGTCAAAAGAACTTTATCATAACTTGATTTGGGAAGTTTTGTCAAAAGAAACTTTAAAAAATTTAAAACACAATGGGTCATAGGTAACTGTGAAACAATAGTTATTTACTTAGCCAAAGTAACAAAGAGTTCAAAGGCAAATACAGAGCAAATCATATAAAAGTAAAGACCTTAAAATTTGTTATAAATGTAGTTCAGCATCATCAGAAAACTTGTACCATGAGCAAGATTCTTTCCTCAGTGTCACTTTCCACAAACCTTTCTGTAGCCATCACTTATTTCGCTCATCATTAGAGGTAACTTAGTCACCTCTAAGTCAGACTTACTTCCTTTTTACTTAATAAAATGCAATTCCATTCTACATGCCTTCTTTACTGAAAACACACATCCTACTTTCCTTCAGCAAACATGAGCTGACTTTATTTTAGCATTCTGTAGATTGGTGAGCATAAATACCAGTGATAATTTCTAAAAGTATTTGCTTTCTTAGAGAACATCTCAAGATGGCACCAAACATTCATTAATAGTCAAAGATATCTTTAGTTTCTGTAAAAGGAAGCCCGTGTTCAGTAATGTTTCAGTATCTTACTTATTTCACTTGGGAGTGACCTAGCTGTTCAATAAACTTCCATCACCACATACAAACACACAAATAGAGAGGCCTCACTTCTTATTTGAAGATTTCAGCCCTGAGTCAGGCACAGCAATGTAAAACTGATTGGTTTACAAAAGAGGCTGTATTAAAATTGGGTTACTGCCACATGGAACAAGTCGAGCTCACCTGGGTAGACCACTTATCTTTGCAGGAAGATAATTTAAGATTTCTAATTACCTTGGACAAGCCAACTTCTAAATTACTTTACCCTCTCTAAAACTGGCATTTTAAAAGACAACAGAGAAGAGGGTTCCTGAGAAGACCAAATGGGACATTTACAGCTCAAAGATGTAGGCAGGTTTCTCCTAGGATGACTAGGTTTCCCCTTTGTTTAACACCAAAGGGTAAAGAGGTGAAGATAAGAGGAAAGACAGGCTGAATAACCTGCCTTATGGTTCTGCCAGGAAAGTGGTGGCTAGGGGAGTGGGCTCAGTGTTTTACTTGAACCAGTATGTGCCAGATGGCACATGGAAATCTTGCTGTGGGGGAAGACACCCTGCTGGTAGCCTGGTCTGTTCTGTGATCCCCCTTATCCTGTCATGAGAGCTTTCAAGTAGCAGATGCCCTAATGGCTTTTAAGGCCTGACCCATGCCCACACAGTTTTAATTGTCCTGTTGCTCAGCTTAAAGGAGAAAGAGGAGAGGAGAGTCCTCACTCAACTGGGTGGTAGCTCCCAGGGCACAGTGGGCTGTGGGACCTTCGGAACACGCCAGAGAGTAAGCCTGGCCCAGAGTTCCTCTTTTGCTTCCATAGCCACTTGCCTGTTTGCAGAGGGTTTGAAGAAAAGAAATGAGAAGAGGGGATGGGGTGGGGTGGGACACCTTAAAAGAAGCTCCAGCAGTTAGTACTAGATGTCTGCATGTTGCCAGAATAACCAGAATAAACAAAAACATAGCCAGCCAGAAAGCCACACTAATGTGACTTCCCAGTCCCATTAGATCTGTAGCCTTTGTCCAAAATGCCTTGTAAAGGGAGTTTTCCTTCACAGGCAGAGCTCCCCAAGCTGGAGCTGAAGCTCTCCACTGTCAAATTACCTGGGGCTCCTGTAGGGGAAATCAGAATTGAGAAATGGAATACTTCTGCCATATAGTAAAAGAGAATCTCACAATCATCAGTGAATCTGGCTCTCCAGTGTAAGCTTCTGAGCCCTCAGGGCAGTCAGGAAGGCGGAGAATACCTGCGAGATCTCATAACCATCAGCTGCAGCCACTCCCTACAGTGAGCATGGAGAAACTCAGGTGTGAAAACACAGGACACTGGCCCCAGATAGCTGAGACGCATATGAAAGGAATAATTTCAGGAAGCCCAGACTCTTACATCTTCCCATACATAGAAAAGCACTAAATTCCTTAACTTGGGCTATCTGGTTTTCTTTAATTTACAGAATACTTTTGATGTTTAGACTATGTCCCTTTTGTTGCAAGCTTCTATTTAACCTGGCTTCTTCACTCACTCCTTGGAGCAGTTCTCTTGAGGGTGACTTGGATGCTGTTTCCCGGGCTTGAAGTCCTAAAAATTCCCACTGAATAAAACGTAACTCTCAACTTTCAGGTTATGACTGTTTTTTAAGTCAACAAAATTGGATGCCTTATGACCAAGGGAGCCCCTTGGTTCATTATCAGTGTTTCTTTTGCAAAATGCTTCTAACTGTGATACTGTATAATTGTGAGCCATTCAGGGGCCATTGCTCTTCTGATCTTAATGTATCTAATATATGCCCTGAAGAGTTTTGCTTCAGGATAGATGAAATATTTCCCATTTTTATAAGTTTGATAGCACAAAAACACAAAAGATGTAGGCAAATTTTACACAAATGACACAAAGTCCTGTACTGATGCACAGATGAACCAATTTCCAACTCAGGTAAATAAATTTACCCTGAAAAACAAATGAACAAATTCTAACTAGGCCACCTATCCCAACAAGAACTAGTTCCCCAAGGAACAGGTTCCAATGAATTGGCTCCCAACTCAAATAAACCTTACTCTACAAAACAAATGGACCAGTTCCAGCTGAGGAACAGTCCAAGAACAATTCCCCTCTCCAACAGGGTGGAAGGAAAAAGTGAAATTCTTAGTCACTCAGTCATGTCTGACTTTTTGTAACTCCATGGACTGTAGCCCACCAGGTTCCTCTGTCCATGGGATTCTCCAGGCAAGATTAGTAGAGTGGGTTGCCATTTCCTTCTCCAGGAGATATTCCCCGAGCACAGAGGAAACTACCTGTCCTTTGATGCAAAACTCCTATATATCCCAGTTCCTCCCTGGCAGTTTCTCAGAGCCATCTGAAATGCTTGGCCTGTGGTCCTCATTTTGTCCCAAATAAAACTTAACTTGAAACTCTCACATTGTGTGTGTGTGTGTGTTTTCCAACAGTTAAATGGGTATAGTTTGAAAGAGGTAATCTCCATGGCCCTTCCTAGTTCTAAAATCCATTTGTGAAGCAAAAAATGAAAAGGAACTGTAACTGAGGACCCTATGGGACCTTTCCCCATATCCTCTGCTTTAGCTCCTTTATGAATTCATTGAAAGGACTAATGTTGAAGCTGAAGCTGAAATCCTTTGACCATCAGATGCGAATAGACTCATTGGAAAAGACCCTGATGCTGGGAAAGATTGAAGGCAGGAGGAGAAGTGGATGACAGACGATGAGATGGTTGGATGGAATGGGACACGGGTTTGAGCAAGCTCTGAGACTTGGTGATGGACAGGGAAGCCTGGCGTGCTGCAGTCCATGGGGTCACAAAGAGTTGGACACGACTGAGAACCTGAACTGAAGTACCCAGATAACAGTATTTGATGCACATTTCCTGAGTTGTTTTGCAGACTACAAATCTCCCCTTCTCCAGCAAGTGGACGATGTTAACTACTTGATGACCATGAGCATATAGCCACAGACCTCCTGGAGCCTAAGGACTGATAAGGTTAACTCCAGTGAAATCACCCTATTGCCTCACCATCAGCCAGTCAGAGAATTGTACACCTTTACTCTGCAACTCACACCCCCACCCTCACGCGCCCAACTTACCCTTTAAAGATGCTTTGCTGAAACTCTTTGGGGACTTTGGGCTTTTTAGGACTTGAGCCACCTCAACTCCATACGTGGCCTAGCAATAAACCTTTCTCTGCTCCAAACTCTGACATTTCAGTTTGTTTGGCCTCACAGTGCTTTGGGCACAAGGAGCTTATGTTAACAGAATTTGAGCAGGTTGAGTCATGGTGAAGGAAGATGAAAGCTTATGGATGTCATCAACAAAGGGCCAGTTACCAGCTGCCACTTCAACATACTTAGAGTAAAAGGGGGATATCTGGACTTGAAAGATGGGTTATTTTTCAAGCAACAAGGGAAGAAAAGTTTAACATATTTCCCTTCACTTTCAGTGAAGTTGTCCAGCACTTCCTCAGTGAACAAGATGACTGCCCAGCCTCCAGCTTCACTAGTGGCCTTCTTGCCCTGGCAAGCTCTTCCTCCCATTTCCTATAGACAGGTTTTGAAAACACTTAGCTTCCCTCAAACTTGAGTTCAGCCAACTCCAGATAAACCTGTTCTCATTCTATTAACACTGAGGGAATGTTTCCTGCCATGTCAGCTGTGAAAGATGTCACAGTCATTGGCGATCACAGACTTCCAAGGTAAGCTGGTGAACCCAGAGGAAACTCAGGAAGGAGGGCCAACCAGGAGCTCCCAGGATAAGAAGGAGCTCAGAGAAGGAGTGGGTGAGGAGGGGCTGGCTGAGTCAGAGATGTTTCCAAGAAAAAAAAAAAATCAAACTGGCTACTTACTTGATGTTGATTTACTCTACTGAGATTTTACCACCTTGTCAAAGGTTAGTCTAGAAGTACCAGGTTGTAAAAAAGTTCACTCAGTTTTTTCCATGTTACAGAAAAACACATATGAACTTTTTGGCCAGCTTAATAGTAATGTGTATTCAAAACCTAAGTGTTTGAAGGAGATACAGCAATGAGTAACTCTGATGGGCAGAGAAAAAGGCATACAAAAAACGAAGTGTAAAAAATCTTGGTTTATCACATGTCTGAGTTGTGAATATTTACATAGGCATAAAAATGTAAACCCTAAATATTACTATATCAGAAAATATTAGAATATATCTATATACAGACCATGCAAGAAAGGGAAGCGAATGTGAGATAGAATTATGAGGGTTTAAGAGAGCTAAAAGCTCATCCTTTCTATGACTGATTCATGTTGAGGTTTGACAGAAAACAACAAAATTCTGTAAAGCAATTATCCTTCAATTAAAAAATAAATAAATTTAAAAAACCCTCATCCTTCAAGTTAGGATGACAGCAGATATTATCTAGAATGATGGATGAAAAAAAAGAGCCAATATTTGCATGTTATTTGGGAATATGATAGTAAATATAAGAAAAACATAGCAAAAGGCATTGAAAGTGGTTGCTTCAGGAGAGGTAGCTTAGCACTGACTCCATAAAAAACTTGTAGAACTTAACAGATTTTTGTGTATGTGTGTGCATGCTCATATCCAACTCTGCGACCCCATCGACTGTAGCCCACCACACTCTTCTGTCCATGGAATTTTCCAGGCAAGAATATTGGAGTGGGTTGCCACTTCCCTCTCCAGGGAATCTTCCTGACCCAAGGATTAATCCACATCTCTTGTGCCTCCTGCATTGGCAGGCAGATTCTTTAAAACTATAAGTTTGTAGAGACTTCTCTTTTTTTATCCTCATGCTCTGATATTTCATGGTGTTGTAAGTTGATGCTGGGCTTTTTTTGTCTGATTTGGTCATTGTTCTCAGTACTTTAAAAACCTTTTCAATCTAAAAATCATACTTTTCAGTTGTGGTGGTTTTCTTCTGTTATATAATTCCTACTATTCTTTCTGAAACTATATTAATCACTTAGATGTTGGATCTCTTGATCCGAATTCTAATTTTCCTATCTTTTCTATTTTATTTGTTTTGACCAAAATGGGGAATTAAAAAAAAGTGATAGCCTCAAGAGGAGTGAGACAAAAAGCTTTTGGAATAAAATGAAGCAGCCTTTACCAAACTCCTCCAGACTGTGTTTCTCAAGTTGTAGTCCTATGACCACCTGCATTCAAATTACCTGCAATGCTATTTATAGTTCAGATTCAGAGACCCATCCCAGACCTAAATAATCAGCATTTCTCAGGGCCAGACTTGGAACCTACAATTTCAAAAAGTTCCCTAGATCCACTGTCTTATTTATTGCTTTTTAGTTAACCAAACAATAAAAAGTAAATAAAATGAAAAACAACAGCAGATGTAGAAAACAGAGTCAGTGACCCACAAAACAGACTGTGGCAGACGCTGCTATTTGCTTTACTAGATATCCTTTCTTCCTTAGTCACAGAATCCTTATTTTGCTGTATTGGCAACACATCAAACTAAAACACTAGATTTTCTCAGGCTCCTTACAGTTTGGGGTGCTTGTGTGGTGTAGTTTTTATCACAGTGAGATGTAAAGGGTCTACTGGGTGGACCTTCCTGGGAAGATCTTAATGTTATAGTAAGTTCCCTATATATGAACAAGTTCCGTTCTGAGTCTGTTTTGTCTTTTTTTTTTTTTTTGGCTGCGTTGGGTCTTCATTGCTGCATTCAGGCTTTTCTCTAGTTGTGGCAAGCAGGGGCTACCCTCTAGCTGTGGTGTGCAGACTTCTTGTTGTGGAGCCTGGCTCAAGTGCTCTAGAGTTGTGGCTCATGGGCTTAGTTGCTCCATGGCTTGTGGGATCTTGCCATATCAGGCAACGAACTGGAATCTTGCTAGGCAGATTCTTAACCACTGGATCACCAGGGAAGCCCTGAGAGTGTGTTTGTAAGTCCAGTTTGTTTGTAAATCCAACAAAGTTAGCCTAGGTACCCAGTACAATCGGCTGTATAGTACTGTATGTAATGGGTTTATAATACTTTTCACACAAATAATGTATAAAAAATGTACACAAAAATAATGAAAATATTTTTAATCCTATAGTACAGTACCTTGTAGTGGGTACTGCTCCGAGAGTTGGTATGAGCTCCAGGAGCTGGTGATGGACAGGGAAGCCTGGCATGCTGCAGTCCATGGAGTCACAGAGAGTCAGACAGGACTGAGTGACTGAACTGAACTGAACAGTACCTTGAAATGTACAGTAGTACAGTACAACAGCAGGCACCCGGGGGCTGGTAGTGCATGAACACTGGCTGGAGGAAGGAGAGGAGGGGGAGATGGTTGAGCTGAAGGATCGTCAGCAACAGGACGGAGGGCAGGCTGCAGTTTCCCTCACGCCTGATGGTGATAGAATTCATGTTCACATCTCTGAAAGTTCACAATTGAAGGTTCATATACAGGAGACTTATTATATTATAAAAAAGGGACAGACTCAAGTGGTACATGCTTTCTGCTCTTCTTCACAGAAGAGCTGCCTGTCCCCAAGTGTGGATGAAAGCATGATAAGAGTGGAATGAGCCTACTCTAGCTCTGGACTTTGTACCTCCAGACATCTGGTGCTGAGAAGGACAAACTCCTTACTTACTGACCCCCCTATAGCAGGGTCTTCTGTGACTTGTAGCTACACAAAGTCCTCATGACATCTCATACTTATTCAAAGGTGTGTTTGATACACTGTATATTGAACACTTTTTTTTTTTTTTGAGGGCTTTCGGCAGTGTGATAGGAATAACACAATAGGACTGATAAGCAAGATTCTTTCCCTCATGTAGTGTGGAATACAGTTAAAGCAGAAGAACCTACAGGTATCTGAGTCCAGGATTCAGAGGGGCTATGGTTTGCTGTCACAGACCCTAAAGCAACAGAGTCAATGGAAATAAACCACTCAATTTATGTAGGTAGGAAATCTTCAGGAGACCACATGTCAGAAATAGCAACTGTCTGGACACTGGGAGACCTAGGTTTTCTCTGTAATCGATTAACAAGTACATTCGGGGAAGCTTTATGGGGTGTTTGTTTAATTTTCCCTGAATCCACTTTTCTTCTTTGAAAACAAGAAGATTGGTCTTAATAATCTTTAAGGCTATCCTCAACCCTAAAATATTTTGTGATCACATTGAACAAAGATGGTTATGAAATGTATCCAAAAGAGTGTTTCCATATTTAGACTCTAAGAGTTCAAGTCAGAATATATTAAACAAAACACAAACCACTCCCCTAATGTAAATTAAACAAATTAAGCAACAAAGAACACATGACAAGGAGTTGTGGTGTCATAGAGAGATTTCTGGCTTGAGAGCTGGCTTTGCCATATAGGCCTGGGACAGAAACTGTCTTTAAGTTTCAGTTTTCTCCTTTATGAAATAGGGCTGTAACTCTGACCTCCCTGGTGACTCAGCAGTAAAGAACCCCCCTGCCAATGGAGGAAATGTGAGTTCAAGCCCTGGGTGGGGAATATCCCCTGGAAAGGAAATGGCAACCTACTGCAGTATTCTTGCCTGGGAAATCCCATGGATAGAGGAGCCTGGCGGGCTACAGTCCATAGTGTCACAAAAGAGTTGGACACAACTTAGTGACTAAAGAGCAACAGCAACACTCTGACCTCACAATGCTGCTTATGAAGGAAAGTGCCCAGTACTCTGCAAAACCCCATTATGACTGGATACCAGGAAGATATGGATAACGGCTTAGACATCTAAATCCTGCCAGGGGAATACATGAGCGTGCTTTGATGTTTGCCGTTTAATTCTTCACACAAGGTGGATAGATCTTTCGAGTCTCCTTCTTCTTTCTATCGTGTACCTTGAAACCCATTTTATTTTTATGTAGGCAAACAGACAAGGGAAATAAAAACAGCTAAAATTGAAATCATCTGTGTTTCTAACCTCAGGGGAGAGGGCTGGCTGGTTAAAAGGGAAGCTGTGTTCAAACAAAAGGTGGGAGTTACATCACTTATCTTTGGCTAATAATTGTCCATATTCAATATTGTATAGTATTGTGAATAACTAGATATTGCTGAAAAACCTGTCTATAGAAACAAATGTAGACTGGACATTTGTCTACAGATGCAGCCATTAGCTGATGACACAGTAATGACTTTTGTTCTCTTACAATCATAAACGGGTTTGCAATAACAGGAACTTTGGCTATGGGAGTGGCTCTATGTACAGGAAAATTGCCTTTATCCATTTTCAATGAGCAGATGCATTTAAGGGAAAGAGATAATCTTTTGATTACAGCCTACATAGGTAACATCTGTACTTTGACCAACTGAGCATGACAGCCAATGTTACCTTAAAGGTGGTGGTGAGATAAGAAATGGAAGTTTTTCTTTCTTTTTATCCCCCTTTTCCCTCAGCCCTGGCCAAATCCCAACAGTTTTGAAATACCCTGTGCTAAGATTAGGGAAGACACATTACCAAGGATATATTGGCGGTATACTTTAAATAAAAGTTACTGGTGAAATTCAGTAACTTCACCTAGCCCATCGTAACTAACATCCCCCAGGAGGGGCAGGGAGGAGCCCATAGAATGTAAGGAAAATTGCAGAGTGTGAGATAAGCAAGTCAGGGTGATTCTGTTTCCACTGTGCATGGAAGAAGTGAGAGGAAATCCAAGGTCTTTGAAAAGAAAATCGAATGCTTGCCTCCTGGAGTACCAGAACAGATAATGCATAATCAGAAACCACACCTTTTTTCCTCAGCCTTTGTCAGGTGCCCTCCCCTTGTAAAATTAAGGGGCCATATTCAACAGAGCTCTCATATTAATCCCACATCTTTCCCAGAGACTCTGGAACAGAGGGTAACTACATCATATCAAGCAGACAAGTTCTCAGTCATGAAGAGCAGGTGTCGGCCCCATAGCTCACAGTCTAGTATTTTTCTCCCCAACGGTGTTCAATGTGGAGCAAACCCCAAATTGTATTGAATGTGCTGCACATCGGGTTAAAAACAGGACACATTTCCTTTAACCATAAGCTATATCACCTCTTAAAGTGAATGTAAAAATACAGGTAAAATCCATTTGTACTTTATGAGCCAAGCAGAGCCATGGGTGGGGCGATCGTGCCAAGGGTCAGGGATGCGGGAAAAACAGCAGTCGCAGAGGGCCATGGTGGAAGAGAACGTGGAGGAAGGGGTCATTTCCGCTACTTTGAGGCGCCTGGCTAAAATTTTAAAATGATTTCTTTCAGAAAGTGACTGGTTTCCCCGTTGCTGCAACACAAACCCTTCTCACCTCTAGGAGTTGCTCCTGTCTCCAGGGCCTCTCCCTCTGGATCCAGACAGAAACTCCTAAAACTTCTCCAAGCGCCGCTAACCTTCACCCTCTGCCCCTCACATCTCCTGGCCCACTAGCCTCTTCGTGGAAGCCAAATAATGGCTCTGGGGACAGTATCTGTCAATCGCCTCTTGCTGTTAACCTCCAGGGTTCCTGGCCTAAGAAGGGTGTGGTCGGCGCCCTCGTGGGGATGGCCCTGCCCAGTGAGGGTCGCGGTGGATGGCGCCGTGAGCCCCGGACGCAGTACAGCTCGGGTCTCCAGGCGGGACGCCAGCCGTCCCTGCGGGAGTTTCCGATCCTGGGGCGGAACGGAGTCTGGGGCTTCACACTTGGAAGCTCGTCTCCCCGGGCGACACGGTCGCCCTGCCAGGATGGAGACGCAGCAATATTCACCCCAGGGCAGCCCGCGATCGGACATAGATTCGGGGCGAGGTAGGAGCCCCCAGGTGCGCCATCGGCCAGCCACGAGGGGGCCCGGGTCAGCTTTCCGTCCCTGGGCCTCTAGCGCCTCCCTGTCCTCTCGAGTCGCGCCGCCTCCCCCGACCGAGCCCCCTTCCTTGTCCGCGCTCCGAGCCCTTTGCCCGCAGCCAGCGTCTCACCTGCGCCGAGCACCTCCGGGCCGTCGGTCCGATGCCGTGTTGCCCGCAGAGTGCAGCCGCCACCCAGCAGGTTTGACGGGCCCTCCCTCTCAGCCAAGCCGCCCTCAACCGGCCCTCCCCGTCCCCGCTCCACCTCCTGCACCTGCCTGCCCGAGTGCTGGGCCTCCCGTCTAAAGCCCACGTTGGTCTTCACGCCCCTGACCTCCCCGCCCGGTTTTCCCGAGACTCCAGACACTCCCTAAGGCGTGTGCTGCCACAGGGGCCGGCCCCGGTCACCTATGGCTGGCTGTGACTAACCTTGACTTCCTATGATGCAAAGCAATTAGAGAGCCTGTGAGGAGACAGCACAGGCTGGTGCAAGGAAGGCTGTTTACCAAGTCAAGCAAACAGGGTGAACAAGCCAGCTAACTGCTGAGGGAGCATGCTCCGCAGGCTCCAGTGTGCTGTCCTGGACCAGTTTTCTGGCTGAAACTTGGTGTTATATTCATTCATTCACTCTACCATTCTGCCAACAAATCTGCTGACTCAGTTCGGTTCAGTCGCTCAGTTGTGTCCGACTCTTTGCAACCCCATGAACCGCAGTACGCCAGGCCTCCTTGTCCATCGCCAACTCCCAGAGTTCACTCAAACTCACATCCATCAAGTCACCAATGCCATCCAGCCATCTCATCCTCAGTCGTCCCTTTCTCCTCCTGCCCCTAATCCCTCCCAGCATCAGGGTCTTTTCCAATGAGTCAACTCTTCGCATGAGGCGGCCAAGTACTGGACTTTCAGCTTCAGCATCATTCCTTCCAAAGAAATCCCAGGGCTGATCTCCTTTAGAATGGATTGGTTGGATCTCCTTGCAGTCCAAGGGACTCTCAAGAGTCTTCTCCAACACCACAGTTCAAAAGCATCAATTCTTCTGCACTCAGCTTTCTTCACAGTCCAACTCTCACATCCATACATGACCACTGGAAAAACCATAGCCTTGACTAGATGGACCTTTTTTGGTAAAGGATTGTCTCTGCTTTTCAACATGCTATCTAGGTTGGTCATAACTTTTCTTCCAAGGAGTAAGCGTCTTTTAATTTCATGGCTGCAGTCACCATCTGCAGAGATTTTGGAGCCCAAAAAAATAAAGTCTGACACTGTTTCCACTGTTTCCCCATCTATTTCCCATGAAATGATGGGACCAGATGCCATGATCTTCGTTTTCTGAATGTTGAGCTTTAAGCCAACTTTTTCACTGTCCTCTTTCACTTTCATCAAGAGGCTTTTTAGTTCCTCTTCACTTTCTGCCATAAGGGTGGTGTTTTTTCATCTGCATATCTGAGGTTATTGATATTTCTCCTGGCAATCTTGATTCCAGCTTGTGCTTCTTCCAGCCCAGTGTTTCTCATGATGTACTCTGCGTAGAAGTTAAATAAGCAGGGTGACAATATACAGCCTTGACATACTCCTTTTCCTATTTGGAACCATTCTGTTGTTCCATGTCCAGTTCTAACTGTTGCTTCCTGACCTACATATAGGTTTTTCAAGAGACAGGTCAGGTGGTCTGGTATTCCCATCTCTTTCAGAATTTTCCACAGTTTATTGTGATCCACACAGTCAAAGGCTTTGGCATAGTCAATAAAGCAGAAATAGATGTTTTTCTGGAACTCTCTTGCTTTTTCCATGATCCAGCGGATGTTGGCAATTTGATCTCTGGTTCCTCTGCCTTTTCTAAAACCAGCTTGAACATCAGGGAGTTCACGGTTCACATATTGCTGAAGTCTGGCTTGGAGAATTTTGAGCATTACTTTACTAGCATGTGAGATGAGTGCAATTGTGCGGTAGTTGGAGCATTCTCTGGCATTGCCTTTCTTTGGAATTGGGATGAAAACTGACCTTTTCCAGTCCTGTGGCCACTGCTGAGGGTCCTAGCACAATATGTATTTTCCCAGTCTGCCTGGTGGAGATTCCTATACCATGAAGATAGGTCTGGAATATCAGAAAAGGGGAGAAATTTTCAAAGCTTACATCAGGAGATTTCCTAGTGAGTAACCTTATTGAATGAAGAAGGCAATGGCACCCCACTCCAGTACTCTTGCCTGGAAAATCCTACGGACGGAGGAGCCTGGTAGGCTGCAGTCCATGGGGTTGTGAAGAGTCGGACACGACTGAGAGACTTCACTTTCACTTTTCACTTTCATGCATTGGAGAAAATCTCCATCCATGAGATTTTCCAGGCAAGAATACTGGAGTGGGGTGCCATGCCTTCTCCGACTAAATTTAAAACTACACTCAAACTATTCACCAAGGCCTGCGAGGGCCCTGCAGGATCTGGACCTTGCCTGCTTTCTGAATCGCGGGACAGTCTTCTCACTCCTGTGCTTTCATCTCACTAGCTTTCAGGCAGTTCCTCAAAGACCCTGAGTTTTTTCCTCAACAAGGCATTGACCTTTGGTCAGCACATAACTGAAGGGTTGGAAGTATAATTCATCCCCCAAGAAGAAAGATCTAAGACCATCAAGGGATGAAGGACTGGGCCTTGGGGTACATCTTCATCAATGGAGCTGGGAAGGAAATAGGACCAATCAACCAGAAAGACATTACAGCGTAAGAAGCAAGCAGCACAAGTAGGAGTACAGGGGTCAGTGGAAATGACCAGAGAATTTCAAGAAGGATCCACTTTCAATAAGGTTGCTGCTGCTGCTGCTAAGTCGTTTCAGTCATGTCTGACTCTGTGCGACCCCATAGACGGCAGCCCATCAGGCTCCCCCATCCCTGGGATTCTCCAGGCAAGAACACTGGCATGGGTTGTGACTCTTTGTGACTCCATGGACTGCAACCTGCCAGGCTTCCCTGTCCTTCACTATCTCCTGGAGTTTGCTCAGATTCATGTCCATTGTGTTGGTGGTGCTATCTAAACCATTCCATCCTCTGCCACTCCATTCTTCTTTTGCCTTCACTGTTTCCCAGCATCAGGGTCTTTTCCAATGAGTCAGTCAGCTTTTCAACTCTTATTCTATGTAAAATCCACAGACTCATCTCCACTGAGTCCTTCAGCAAAAATGAGTTTGTGACCATGCCTGCCTGCCAGGAATCATATGTCAAAATCAGTGTATGATTTTACCTCAAACTAAATAAGCCTCTGCAAGCCGTGTCTCTTCTAATGAAACACTGTCACGTGGCAGAGGCAGAGGCTCTCTTCTTCCAGCAGTTCTGCTGCAGTATTGAATCTTCCAGCATCTTCTCTGTGTGCCCTCCTCTCTCTTCCCAATCTAGTGCTTCTCCGGTCCTGTGGGTTCTTCCTAGACAGTGATTCTGGAATTTGTTCCTTCTTTCCCTCTCAGAACCCTAGCTCCTCCTTTTTTCATGACCAGCCACTGTTCACTCAGTGCAGAAATCTATCCTGAATTCCCATGAGTCTTCTGCCATCCAGCATTTGCCATATGCTTCTTTGTCTGCTTATCAACTTTTATTGTAATGCCTCATGTCTCCAGTGAGATAATTAGCTTCTGGAGGCAGAGCTCTTCAGTAGGCTTCACAGATGATGGTGACAGTGAACCGGAGGGCCCTTCCTGGTCAGTTTTGTGTAGCCTCTATCCCTGTGACAAGAGAACCTTAACTGGAAATGACAGAGTACAAAAGACAAGACAAAGGGGGATTAGGTTAGCACAGAAGGCAGGATTAATGTTTGTTTTTTCGATTGTTTTCTCAGCCGCGTCACAAGGCCTGTAGGATTCTAGTTCCTTTACCGGGGATTGAACCCATGCTCCCTGCAGTGGAAGCACGGAGTCTTAACCACTGGACTGACTGTGAAGTCCCAGGATTATGATTTCTTTGGAAATAGAAGCATCTCTGAAATTCGGAAAGCTAGTACTTTTTTGACTGTTGGAAGAAAAAAAAAGACTACCTTTTTTTGGTATAGTTCTTCATTGTTTACAAAATTGTTTTATTGAAACAGACACGTGTACCCCAATGTTCATCGCAGCACTGCTTACAATAGCCAGGACATGGAAGCAACTTAGATGTCCATCAGCAGATGAATGGATAAGAAAGCTGTGGTACATATACACAATGGAGTATTACTCAGCCATTAAAAAGAATACTTTTGAATCAGTTCCAATGGATGGATGAAACTGGAGCCTATTATACAGAGTGAAGTAAGCCAGAAAGAAAAACACCAATACAGTATACTAACGCATATATATGGAATTTAGAAAGATGGTAATGATAACCCTGTATGTGAGACAGCAAAAGAGACACAGATGTATAGAACAATCTTTTGGACTCTGCGGGAGAGGGTGAGGGTGGGATGATTTGGGAGAATGGCATTGAAACATGTATACTATCATATAAGAAACGAATCACCAGTCCAGGCTTGATGCATGATACTGGATGCTTGGGGCTGGTGCACTGGGATGACCCAGAGGGATGGTACGAGGAGGGAGGAGGGAAGGGAGTTGAGGATGGGGAACACGTGCATACCTATGGTAGATTCATGTTGATGTATGGCAAAACCAATACAATATTGTAAAGTAATTAACCTCCAATTAAAATAAATAAATTTATATTTTAAAAAATTGTTTTATACTCATTATCCATTGCTATCTTTCAACAAGATTGGGAGAAGTATTACTAGTGTCATTTTTAGGAAAGAAGGCTGAAGGTTGCAAGGATGGTTTGACCAAGACCACAGACCCCAAACGTGTCAGAACAATGTCTCCAGCCCCAGTCTTCTGATACCAGGTAAAATCAGTTCAAGTGTGGCATTTTCACTGGGAAGATGCACTTAAACATTTTTTTATTTTTATTTGAAGGATAATTTCTGTACAACATTGCTTTGGTTTTTGCCATACATCAACCTGAATTACCCTCTTGATCCTCCCTCCTACCTCTCACCCTTTCCCACCCTTCTCGGTTGTTAGAGAACCTCGAGGGTTTGAGTTCCCTGAGTGCATTTCCATTGGCTGTCTATTGTACATATAGTAGTGTATATGCTTCCTTGCTACTGGCTCCATTCATCTCATCCTCTCCTTCCTTCCCCCGCCCCAACCCATGTCCGTAAAAGGATGCACTTTTTAATTCTGTCCTGGGGAAGTTTGCAATCCAGTGAGCAATAGGTGGGTAAACACATTAACTCTTGCTCCAAGGTTTGAATTAAGTAAGGGTGAATAAGGACACATACAAAAAGCTGGGGTGGGAGTGCCTGGAGGCAGGAGTGATGAATTCAATCTCTGTGCTAAACAACAGCTACTCTGGGAAGCTTTCCATCCATGAGTGGTTACAAGGAATGGCTGAAAGCAGGTGTGGATGTATGGAGACAGCAGAATGGCCAGGAGGAGAAAGATAACGTCATTTCTTATGTGTGCTTTAGTGCCAGAGGATGTGGAGCAGTGACAGCTAGAGGGTGGTTGATGACCACATCTGGGTGGGTCACTTTAGGCAGGGTGGGAAGGTCCACACACCTATCTTCCAGCTTAATTGATTTCATGGAGCTCCCTGTGAAGCCCTGCGTTTTTGTGGGCTCTGTCATTTTGATGATGCTGCAGGTTGTATGTGGTAAGACCGAGCTTGTCTCTTTGCGAAATCAAGAATCTGAAAAGATGGCGTGATGCAGTCCAGCCTGCTGGGGTTGCTCTCATGTCTCCTCTTAGTTTCCCAAATCTTTGTTGCTCTAAATACCCAAAATGTCTGCTCCCCATTCCATCCCTTTGTGAACCTTCTTCAGTTTTTAATTTCACTAGATGCTTATTCCAGAATTGACATTATGGCAGTAGCATATGGATGGTGGAATAAATTTATTCCACATGTTTCTAATTCATTTACACTTAATGCCCACCTGCTTTTTTTTTTAATAAGGTAGTTAATGGCTATGATGTTTTGTTAGCCTTTGAGTTGCCCTCTTAAAACATTTTCTTTTTTCTTTAGTAATACAAAGCCATAACTTGTAAAGGGAGCATGTATTCCATTAACTCTTACTGGGCTAGAAACTTAGTGTGTCACAGAGTAAAATGGCCATTCAGCCTCATTATATCCCCTTTCCTCCCTTCCTTGCTTTCCTTTCTCTACAGCCAAAGAAATAGATAAGTAAATATTTAAGTAAAATTCACATGCCATTTGGTGCAGAAACTTACATTTAAAAATGTACCCAGCACAGATAGCTGTTCATTGCAGCATTACATATAGTAGCAAAAACATAGCTATCCTAAATGTCCACAAAGGGAGGAATGACTGAATAAGCATCAGGTGCAATCACAGTGTAGACTGCTGTATTTAAAATGTTTATGTAAATATATCTTTAGCTATTGGGATGAATTACATCAATTATCAACAGAAACAGAGAACAATTTTTAACATATGATACAATTTTAATAAATATAAACTCACTTTCACCCCCTGTAAACAATTTGAAAGTCTTCTTTCTTTATGTGTGTTTCTTATTTAAAAAATTAATTTAAGCATTACTTATTTATTGGCTGCATGGGCTTTTCTCTAGTTGCAGTGAGCTACTGCAGGGGCTACTCTTTAGTTGAGGTGCATGGGATTCTATTGCAGTGGCTTCTCTTGCGGAGCACAGGCTCTACGGGCTTCAGTAGTTGTGGTGCATGGGCTCAGTTGCCCCACAGCATGTGGGATCCTCTCAGACCAGGGGTCTAACTGGTGTGCCCTGTGTTATCAGGCAGACTCATAACCACTGGAATACCAAGGAAGTCCCTATATGGGTAATCTTCAAGAATGGTAAGGGAGGAGGCTTCCCTGGTGGTCCAGTGGTTAAGACTTTACCTTCCAACACAGGGGATTCAGGTTTGATCTCTGGTCAGGGAGCTAAGATTCCACATGCCTTGGGGCCAAAAAGCTAAAACATGAAACAGAAGCAATATTGTAACAAATTTAATGAAGACTTTAAATAATGGTCCACATTCAAAGGAATCTTAAAAAAAGATTATTCTTATAGACAAATAAGCACTGAACTTTCATGTCTGGTTGCCACTTACCTTCAGCTTAGCCTTTTCTTAGTCCACCTTCAACATAAGATGAGGCATGTTAATTTTAACCATGCTTCTCTGTTTGCCCTGCAATTTTTAGCAATTGACTTTGGTACGGTCCTGTGTGCCACCACCTTCATCCTTCTTTGCCTGCAGCTAACCTTGGGAAGGGCTGTGAATTGTTTATCCAGGTGTGCAAAACCACAGTAGTTATTTCTTGATGGTTTTAGGGGGACGTCAGTGGCACTCGGAGAAGGCAATGGCACCCCACTCCAGCACTCTTGCCTGGAACATCCCATGGGTGGAGGAGCCTGGTGGGCTGCAGTCCATGGGATCGTGAAGAGTCAGACACGACTAAGCGACTTCACTTTCACTTTTCACTTTCCTGCATTGGAGAAGGAAATGGCAACCCACTCCAGTGTTCTTGCCTGGAGAATCCCAGAGACGGGAGAGCCTGGTGGGCTGCCGTCTATGGGGTCGCACAGAGTCGGACGTGACTGAAGCGACTTAGCAGCAGCAGCAGTGGCACTAGTGGTAAAGAACCCGCCTGCCAATGCAGGAGACATAAGAGACGTGGGTTCAGTCCCTGGGTTGGGAAGATCCCCTAGAGGAGGGCATGGCAACCTGCTCCAGTATCCTTGCTTGGAGATCACATGGGCAGAGGAGCCTGGTAGGCTGCAGTCCATGGGGTCGCACATGATGAAGCAACTTAGCATGCATGCACTGGCTAGATTATCCCTCTCACTGCTTTACTCTAGCTGTCTTGTTTTGCTCTTGGGGCATTTAAAGACCGCCATCTGGCAAAGAGAAGCTGGAATATTCTAGTGTTGTTGAATCTTGCTTTTCATGCATATGTGCAGAGGATAAGAAGAGAATGCATGCGTAGCTCACAAGCAAGTTTGCTCTCTTGCTAAGTCCAACTTCCACTGAGCTCATTCACAGAACATCAAACCACTAAAGTGAAAAGAGGAAAGAAAGAGAGCTAATGGCAATTAAATGCATTTCATCTTTACAGTAATCTACACAGGAAAATTATTATTAGTCCTGCTTTACAGAAGAGGAAATTGAAACTGAGAAAGTTTTGCTAACCTGCTCAAGGTCCCTCCAGGAGTCAGTGGGGTCCCGTTCTTTCCATTGTCCTAGCTTACCAGCCAATGTGTAGGGATGTGAGTCCATGGGAGCCATTTGGTGTGGGGAGTTTTGTGATTTTTCCCAGGAAACTCAGCCAGAGCTCCCCAGTTGTTCCACCAAGTCTGTCTTTTAGGTTAACTGAATTCATCTCTACCCATGCCTCTGTGTATGCTGCCTCTGTTCTTCGGAAGCTTTCTGCGGGTGTATAGGTCACACATTCCCAGGACATAAATCAGTCAAGCAGGCAGCTTAGAGATCCTTATCCACTCAGACCTTTGACCTTTGCTTGTGTCAACTAGACTGTGGGTGTAGAGAGCTAATGTAGGAACTTGGTGTCTTGGAGGAATGGAAGAGGAATCCCCAGGAGGTGTATGGGTGCCAGCACGGTGCTCTGGGGTTCAAGTCCTGCTGTAGCTAGGGGTAGACTGGTGTTTGTGGGGAAGGAGGAATTATGTTGGGGAGCTGTGCCTGGAATTGGCCATTCTGGACCGTGCCCATACTTGGCCCAGTTGTAGGTCACACATTCCCAGGACATAAATCAGTCAAGCAGGCAGCTTAGAGATTCTTATCCACCCAGACCTTTGACCTTTGCTTGTGTCAACTAGACTGTGGGTGTAGAGAGCTAATGTAGGAACTTGGTGTCTTGGAGGAATGGAAGAGGAATCCCCAGGAGGTGTATGGGTGCCAGCACGGTGCTCTGGGGTTCAAGTCCTGCTGTAGCTAGGGGTAGACTGGTGTTTGTGGGGAAGGAGGAATTATGTTGGGGAGCTGTGCCTGGAATTGGCCATTCTGGACCGTGCCCATACTTGGCCCAGTTGCATTCACATGCGTCACTTCCACTCAGTTTGCAGAATCTACTTGGGTTTCCCAGGTGGCTCAGCAGTAAAGAATCCAACTACCAATGCAGGAGATGAGGGTTTGATCCCTGGGTGGAGAAGATCCCTTGGAAGAGGAAGTGGCAACCCCTGCAGTATTCCTGCCTGGGCAATCCCACAGACAGAGAAGTCTATGGGGTCACAAAAGAGTTGGACAAGACTGAGCAGCTAAACAACTTGTGGAGTCCATGAGATGGAACATTCTGTTTAGCCTCCTGAATGTTCCACTTCTTCCCAGGCTGCTGGGGATGTCCCTGAGCATCAGCCTATCACAAATGTGCTCAGGTTTTCTCATCCCAAAACAGATTCTCAAAACAGTCCAACATTTGGCAGGCAGCTATTTCTAGGTCGACAGTACACGGTTACGTGATACCCATCTTAGGCCTTATTGGTCTGGGGGCTGGGTTGAAGAAAACAGCTATTAGAAGATGCATTCACTGTGGTCATGTTTATACTCCTTTTGTCAACTAAAATGTGTTTGTTTAAACAAAGTCTTTGGTTTATGACAGTCATTATCCCTCTCAGTAGCAGATAATGTGCTCGAATTTCACAAGTGTATGTAAATGACCCAGGGTGGCTGGGCAGCTGTCTTCAGTCAACATTTTCACATAGTGATAATTCTCAGGAAAAGAGAAAGGTATACTTAATACATAGTGTTATACATTATCTGCCTTCTCAGTAACCCAAGTGGCCCCCCCTCCATTGTATGTGCTCATTTATCATTTCCCCTCTATTTTTAAAACCTAAATTTGATTTTTTAGCCAAAATATAGATAGAGGGCTAGATGATTTCACAGAACTTCTGTGAGAAATGTGAAATGGGAGTGTGTAAGTGCTTGGTGGAATGAAAGCTCTGGGTACTGTTTTGTTGGAAATCAGGTCATATATTAAAACAAGGAAAGACAGGGAGCAGCTGGCTGGAGTATATTTGGTCTCACTTTTCTGCTCCCATTGGTTTGCCTCTCAGGAGACGCCCCGCTTTGCTGCACACACAGAACCCACCCTGTGTCCTGGTGCAGCCACGCTGTTCTTTCCTTAAGGACACACATCAAATACTAAAAACACAATATGGTGTCTCACTGCTATTGTGTTTATTTACAATGATGGCCTCCCTGAACCCTCCAAACATTCATCAGCATCCCAGAGGCCTCGTGGGTATCTCCAACATCAGAAGGTGCTCTTTTCACTGAGTGAAACTGTTAGTGGCTCAGTCATGTCTGACTCTTTGCAACCTCATGGACTGTAGCCCTTCTAGGCTCCTTTATCCATGGGATTCTCTAGGCAAGAATCCTGGAGCGGGTAGCCATTCCCTTCTCCAGGAGATCTTCCCAACCCAGGGATCGAACCTGCACCTCCTGTGTCTCCTGCATTGGCAGGAGGGTTCTTTACTGTCTGAGCCACCAGGGAAACCTACTGGGGGAGTACAATTTTGTCACTGAACCTGCATCAGAGTATTGGGTAAAGATTCCTGAAATTATAAACTTCGGTGATTAGAATGTTGCCTTAAATCATTACTGTTCTTCCAAAGTTTTTTATTTGTTTGTGTTTTTTAATGTGAGGTTTTCATTGGGTTTAAACTTTGTGGAACCAAATATTATAAATTTCCAAAGGCCATTTTTAAATACCCACAATTGCTTTCAGCCTATAGAGACCAGGATTGTCAAAAGAATAATTTTTCCCTATAGTAATCTATAAGGTCAGTGGAAGTCTAATACATTTTTAGTAGGATTTTCTTTTTTAGAGACTAACAAGTTGATTCTAAAATTCAACTGAAAAAATTAATTAATGCCAATAGCCAAAAAAGTTTTATAGAAAGAATAAAAAAGGGGAATTTTTTCTATAATAAAACTCCCCAACACCCCACAATAATAAAAGTGGAATGGTCTTATAACAGGATCATATATTAGTTCAGTAGAGTCCAGAAACAGATACATGTATATATAAAGTAATCCATGTATTTCTAAGGCCCTATAGGACCCAGTGTATCTGTAGAATTCTACTCAATGACAACTGAAATCTGGTTACAGAAGCCTTGAGCATGAAGATCTAGTTTTTTCTTAAAGGAATATATTCAAGGATTTTACCCAGTACACCCCTAAAATGTTTTTCAGAAATCCTCTCAAAGTAGTCTTCACTCTCTCCAAAGTGCAGACTTGGCAGCCCCCTCAAAATCTGCCCCTTTCTGTTCCGCCTGGTTTCCTAACTCTAGCCTCCCCACTCCCACCTCCTCCTGCACACCCACCGCCCTCATGTAGCAGCTCTACACCTGTTTATAACCATACTAATAGAGGGCAGCCCTTGAGAAGAGTGGTTCTTGTCCTAGTTTGGCTGCTTTTCTACAAAGCAGGAAGTTCTCATACTTATGGTGACTAAAATTCCCCAGTAGACTCTCAGAATTCTGATAAACAGAAATTCTCAACTTCATTTCTTTAGGAACTTAATGTCTCAAAGCTGATATTTTAAGTAATGGACTAGTCAGATTTTGGGAATTGTTGGCTATCTGTTTAGAAAAAATAAAGTGACATGTCTATATTTTACCAAATAAACACTTTCTAACTATGGTTTCAGTAGATTAGAATATACATGATTAGATTTAGAACTTATGTATATTTGTGAATATGTGTGTGCTAAGTCGCTTCAATCATGACTGACTCTGTGCAGTCCTATCTATGGACTGTAGCCTACCAGGCTTCTCTGTCCATGGAATTCTCCAGGCAAGAATAATGGAGTGGGCAAGAATAATGGAGTGCCAGGCCTTCCTTCAGGGGATCTTCCTGACTCAGGTATGGAACCCATGTCCCAAGTCTCCTGCATTGGCAGACGGGTCATTACCACTAGCGCAACCTGGGAAGTCCATGTTTGTTTATACACAGGGGCAGTTATGGAAGTTTACCTCTAAGATTTGGGGTTGAAAACTGAGAGGGGAGACTTCTATTTTATATATTTCCGATTATTTTAAAGTTCTTTTATAACAAATTGTGTTACATTGGTAATGAGAAACAAAGTAGTGGATTTTGCTGGTGGTCTAGTGGTTAAGAATCATCTTGCCAATGCAGGGGACACAGGTTTGATCCCTGGTCCAGGAAGATTCCACATGCCTCGAAGCAGCTAAGCCCATGTGCCACAGTTATTGAAGCCCATGCATCTAGAGCTTTCGCTTAGCAATAGGAGAAGCCACTGCAATGAGAAGCCTGCCCGCTACCAGGAAAAGGAGCCCCTGATCACTGCAGCGAGAAAGTCTTCACAGTAACAAAGACTCAGTGCAGCCGTAAATAAATAAACAATTTTTTAAAAATAGTAGTATAAGAAGCTTTTAGATCATTTCTTTTTGAAGAAGCAGCATTTCAAAATGTATACAGATGCAAAACCACTGTACGAGGTATCCTACTTTTCTTATTATAAAATATCATTCCAAGATTCTTTTTTTTTCTTTTATTAAAAGAAAGAAGAAAACCTTAAGTGTAAGCCTTGTCTGGATAGTTATTGGAAGTAGTAGCCCTTGATGATTTATTGTTTAATAACTTTGTGGTTTCTACTGGGTCGTATCAGACATGTGATCAAAGAACAGGAGAAGTTACCTGTTTCATAGCTGTGACTGGGGTCCAAAAATAGAAGCATGGAAATGAGTAAGAAGAGAAATGCCAGCCTAGAGGAGTATACATATAGCACCCAGGAGCTTTTGTGAGTTGGTTTTGACCCTAAACGAGTGTGAGTGTTATCTGGCTCAGATATTCACCTTGCTCTTGTAGTGAGTTGTCGGGGCTGGGCTGAGTCCCAAAGGGTACCCCAGAACTTCCTGTTTTCATCATATATCAAGATGGGCTTGGGATGAAAGGTGCTTTCATGACATTAGTATGAAAGTGAAAGTGTTAGTGGCTCAGCCTTGTAACCTCTGTCCATGGGATTCTCCAGGCAAGAATACTGGAGTGGGTAACCATTCCCTTCTCCAGCGGATCTTCCCAACCCAGGGATCGAACCTGGGTCTCCAGCATTGCAGGCAGATTTTTTTTTTTTTTTTTTTTAACCATCTGAGCCATCGAGGAAGTCCCATATAAGAGTTTGAAGAATTCTTTGAAATTATCTCCTTTTACTCACTTGTACAGCTGATAAAACTGAGGCCCAGAGGGATAAAATGATTTCCATAGGTAATGATAGTGACATTTAAAACACAATTCCATGGAATAATGAAAAGGAAGGACTTTTTCACTTGAGCTTAAAAGATCAGCAAACAAAAAAAGGTGCAGCCCTCAAGCCACTCAGCCCTCTGCCACTACCCCCCCCACCACCCCGCCCCTTGGTGAGCCTGAGGGAACTCAGGAGGGAGACCAACAGGCTGCAGGCTGCCCACTACCCTCGACCACTGCAGCTGCCCCCAACGGTGCACCCTGAGGGGACTCAGGAGAAGAAGGAACCGGATACTGGCCCCAGGTAGCTGAGGTACACATCAAAGGAATGACTTTAGTGAGTCCAGATTTGCTCTTTTCTCGTGTGGAAAAGTGCTAAATCCATTAACTTGAGTTGTCTGTGTTTTCTCTCTCTCTCTTTTTAAAACTTTTATTGGAGTATAGTTGCTTTACAATGTTGTGTTAGTTTTGGCTGTACAGAAAGAGAGTCACCCATACATATACATATATCCGCTCTTTTATGGATTTCCTTCCCATTTAGGTCATCATAAAGGACTGAGTGGAGTTCCCTGTACTGTACAGCCAGTTCTCATTAGTTATGTATTTTATACATAGTAGTGTATGTATATCAATCCCAATATCCAAGTTCATCCCACCAAGCCTTTCGCCTTGTTGTCCATACATTTAATCTCTATGTCTGTGTCTCTATTCATACTCTGGAAATTTAACTTCATCTGTACCATTTTTCAAGATTCCACATATAAATGATCTTATAGGATATTTGTTTCTCTCTTTCTGACTTACTTCACACTGTACAACAATCTCTAGGTCTGTCCATGGTTTTCTTTAGTTAATAGTAATCCTTTGATGTTGTGACCACCTAGTCTTTGTTGCAAAAATTCCTATATATCCTGGCTCCTCCCTTACCTCTTCAGAGAAGTCCCTTGGAGGTATCTACAAGGATGCTCCTGGGCTTCATGTCTTAAGAAAGTCTCTAAAATATAAAACATAACTCTCAGCTTTTAGGTTGTGCAGTTCTTTTCAGTCAACAAAAGAGAGAACATATTTTTGGACAGGAAAGGTCTCCTCTCTTAAAATTCAGAAGAGGCACAGAACTGTCTGGGAACTACCCCGCCTCCTGCCCTGGGGCAGACGTCAACCCCAGCTCGCTTCCATCAGCCGGACTCTGACCCAGCCTGAGAATCCTCCTTGACATAGTGCTGGAGGCAGCCACTCACTATAACAGATCTGAATTTTCATGTGAATTGAAATCTTTTGGGCCCCTCTTCTAAATGATGCATCTGTGTGATTCATGGTGTGGTAACTGCTCGGTAGTTCAAGCCAGAAGAACCTAGTTTGACTCCTGAGTGCGTTTGTTTCTAGCTCTGTGACACCATCTAAGTCCTTTAGCCTTTCTGGCTGGAACTGTTTTCTTGTCTCTGAAATGAGGGAGTTGAAGTTACTTTTAAGCATCTTTCTACCTCCGAAAAATGTTCTGATTCAGGTTTGTAGACTTCCCAGGAAGCATTTATACTTACAACCATATATTTTTTTTATAAAGACCGGAGGTGGTTCTCAGGTACTTTGTATATTACGAATCTATTTCTGATTCCTTAAGTCTTCAATTCTTTGCTTTATCTGACTACTTCCTTCCATCTGCTGTGTCATTGACCCATATCTGTGAAACCAGAATTTATAGATTCAAAAGGAAGAGATGAGGAAAGAGTCATTTAAAACCAGAGGGAATTCGGGACCCTCTTCTTTGTCGTGGAAGACTTGAATGTTCTCACCCATTCGGTTGATCTAACCTGTATGTGTCCTGCCCACCCAGCCTTCCCCATTTATACCCTCATGTGAACAGGAGGCCCTTCCAGGCAGACGAGTCTCACTGTGGGGTCCTCTGGGATCTCTGGCCCCCTTCCTCTCCCCACCCCTGCCCCGTCCCTATGTGACCCACCTCCCTGTTTGTCTTCCAGGCCCTGCTTCCCTCCGGGCATATCCTCTCCTCTCGGTGATCACTCGACAGCCCACGGTCATCTCCCATCTGGTCCCTACCACCCCGGGAATCGCCCAGGCTCTGTCCTGCCACCCGGCCGCCGAAGCTGCCTCTGCGGAGGCCCCAGGCGAGAACCACGGCAGCAGCGAGTCTGAGACGGAGCAGCCCACACCCCGGCAGAAAAAGCCCCGCCGGAGCCGTACCATCTTCACCGAGCTGCAGCTCATGGGCCTGGAGAAGAAGTTCCAGAAGCAGAAGTACTTGTCCACCCCAGACAGGTGAGGATCCAGGAAAGGGACTGTTCTAGGTAAGGCCCTTGAGAAGGGAGACTCCTTTTGCTCTCAAAGTGGCACGGAGAGCCACAAGAACTGTGCTAGGGTTTGTGCAGGACACTAGGGCAGGAGTCTGTCCGTGCCTCAGCTCAAGTAATCTCAGCCTTGGTTAAACAAAAGCCGGCCCACCTGAGTGCTTCCCAGGTGGTGCAGGGTGAAGAATCTGCCTGCCAGTGCAGGAGATACAAGAGACCCAGTTTGACCCCTGGGTGGGGAAAATCCCCTGGAGTAGGAAATGGTCAACTCACTCCAGTATTGTTGCGTGGAAGATTCCACAGACAGAGGAGCCTGGTGGGCTACTTATAGTTCATGGGGTCGCAGAAGAGTCAGACATGGCTGAGCCATTAAGCACACACATAGCTCACCTGAATTCATCATACTTAGTCCCAGAAGCCTGCCTGATGCTGAATTTTTACTCCTCACTGCATCTCTGTATGTTAACTACTGCAGTGCAACAAGCATGGGGAAAGTGAAAGTCGCTCAGTTGTGTCCGACTCTTTGTGACCCTATGGACTATACAGTCCATGGAATTCTCCAGGCCAGAATACTGGAGTGGGTAGTCCTTCCCTTCTCCAGGGGATCTTCTCAACCCAGGGATCGAACCCAGGTCTCCCGCATTGCAGGCAGATTTTTTTACCAGCTGAGCCACAAGAGAAGCCCAGCAAGCTTGTTTATCATACAGCAAGTGTGGTAAAGCTCAGCAAATGGTTGCCCAGGCGCTCAGCTGGGAAACAGGTTTGGCGTTTAAAACCACTGACGCCTAGGATCAAATGCACTGGGACTAGACTTGGAGTTGAGGTACCTGATCTTCCCAGGCTTCTGCCCACCCTCTAACCCCCAACAGGCTTAGCAGGCACACCTGGCTTCTGCATGCCAGCCTGGATTAATGGGGCTGCAGAGCTGTCAGATGTCCTGATGGACTTGACAGGTAGCAAGTCAGAACCATTTGGCTGAGACCAAGGAGGACCTGGATGAAGGTCTCTTCTTTAAACCCTTTTGAGATCTCAGTGAGGGTGGCTATGATCCCTGCTTTCCTCAGAGGCTTCAGTACCTCCCCACTTTCTTTAATTTAGCGTCTTAGCAGAGAAATATGCTGCAAGAGTGTGTGTTCTACCTTGTTCTTTCAAACTCACTCTGGAATGACTGGCCTAATGTGTGACCCTGTTTATTGGAAGGATTTTCCAGGTACTTTTGCTCTTTCTTTGCTTACTTATTATTGCTTACTCTTTCTTTGCTTATTATTACTCTTTCTTTGCTTACTTACTTATTTCAGGTCTGACTCTATTAAAGAGAAGGAAAGGAAACTCAAATGCATTTCAAGCTGTTTATTAGCTGCTCGATAAAAATTTGAGAGAGGAGCCTGCAAGTCATTGATTAAAAGGGCATTTGTTTACTCATTCAGTTAGTTGAGCTCCCAGCAGCTGTGTGCAAGGCACTGTGGCAGGGATTATGGGTCCAGAAGATAGCAGACAAGAGACCTGCTCTAAAGGAGGTCACAGCGAAGGATGTGGCTGCAGTAACCACATCACGACTTGGGGTGTGGATGCCAACATGTTCCCGAGGGCTCCAGGAGCACAAAGGTATTGCTGAGTGTATCTGGTGGCAGCTGGGAAGCCTTCTCAGAGGAGGCAGCACTTCAGAAGCACTTTGATCCCAGGAGGGAGAGGGCATCCCACAGAGGGAACAACCTACAAAAGGCACAGATGTGCTGCTGGGCATGCTGAGCGCCCTGCAGGGGGTCGGATGTCTCCAGCTTCAGGAGTTGGGGAGGAGGGTGTGGGGGGGAGATGAGGTTGCAGAGATGAGAAGGACCCTGTATGTCTGACCAAAAGATGTGGACTTTGTTGTGCAGGCTGTGTGTTTGTAGCTGTGAAGGGCTGCGAGTGCTGTGGCCAGATTTACGTTTTATTTTTTTTTAATTTTTTATTTATTAAAAAAATTTAGGCCATGCCCTATAGCATGAGGGATTTTAGTTCCTTCATCAGGCATCAAACTTGGGCCCTCTGCATTGGAAGCATAGAGTCTTAACCACTGGACTAGCAGGGAAGTCCTGAGATTTACATCTCGGAATCCTCATATTGGTAGCACCATAAGTAACAGAGAGGGAAGAGTGAGAAGAGATCGAGCAGGGAAAGCAGGTGGACAGAGTCCAGGGAGGGTCATTGAAGAGTTGAATTAAGGTGGAGACAGTGGGAACAGAGACGAGAGAATAGGTGGAGACCTGTTTTGAAGCCAGAACACAGAATTTCCATTGGCGTGAGGCAGAGAGCTGAGAATTCTGTGGCTCTTGCATGGGCCACCAGGGAAAGAGGGACAAGCATTAACTGAAGCTGGAAGGCAGAGGGCAGAGTGAGTTTGGTGAGGAAAGAGTGTGTTCTATTTTGGACATGTGCAATTTGGGGCACCTTCAGGCAGAGGATGGAGGCAGGTCTGTGATTTGGGAATTAATAGATGAGATCTCTGGGCTTCCCTGGTGGCTCAGATGGTAAAGAATCTGCCTGCAATGAAGGAGACCTGGATTCGATCCCTGGGTCGAGAAGATGCCCTGGAGAAGGGAATGGATACCCACTCCAGTATTCTTGCCTGGAAAATCCCATGGGCAGAGGAGCCTGGCGGGCTACAGTCCATAGGGTCGCAAAGAGTTGGATACAATTACGTGACTAAGCACATGCGCGTGCGCACATACACACACAGTCTTCTGCTATTCTGATGCTCCCTGGTATAACGAAGCACTTCTTGGACTCAACACACATGGCGTACAGGAGGTGGAGTGGGCATCTGGATTTATGAATCAGCACACTCAAGATGACATTCTAGGCTTATTTTAGAAGTCAGAATTTTTTTTTTAGCAGAAATGTTAGTTCCAAATCAACCTCCTGGGGCTTCCTGCTACCTGCCCAGGCACCTCTCAGGTGAGCTTGATTCATTTGCCTGCAGAGGAGGACCATCTGGCTAGCATGGAGGCTGCCGCCCGAGCTGCTCAGCCATCTGCTCCTCACCTCGTACGTGACCGGGGCCATGAGCATGCCTCCTCCCACAACGCACACCCTCTTCCCCTGTGTTTGTTTCTCTGGTCTCCTAGGTGACCCCACTGAAGCGAATTTGCACAGGAAAGTGAGAATCTGTAACAGCGGCAGGTAATGAGAGAGAGCTGATGACAGCGAAGTGTGTTTCTGGGGCCAGCATGAGTCAGGAGTGCATTTTTCCCAAGTGAGCTCATCCTGGTTTGCCAATGCCACGGCAGAGCTGTGAACTGGTCCTTCATTCACTGATGCACCTGATGGCCTTAGGTGAACTGGCCAGGAAGGCTGTGGGGAGGGAGGAAGCCCTCTGCCTCCACGGGGTCTCCCACGCCCCTCTGGGCTCTTGGTGTTTAAATGAATAGCTACCTGGGATGCCAAATTGTGGCCAGAAAGGCTATGATGCAAAATTTACCTATGCCCCCCGAAGAGCTATCCAGAGATACCATGAACTGGTATATGGTTGTTAATAACACTATTGCTTATAGTGTACCCATTGGGTGACAGGCATTGTTAGGTGCTTTACATTAGCAGTTCTCAAAGGGTTTGGTCTTGGGACCCTTTTACATTCCTAAAAATTTTTGAGCCCCACCCCCCAGAAAATGTTTGTTGGTTAAACTATTGATATTTACCAAATTAAGTATTAAAGTTGAAAAAGTTTAAAAATACTTAGTTATTCATTACAGGATAACAATATTAGACCTATCACATTAACATAAATAACCATTGTTAAATTTAAAATTTTTCAAAAAAGTGAGAAAAACTGATCTTGTTTTCACTTATGCAAATTTATGTCTATCTTAATAAAAAAAGTTTAGATTCTCATATGTGCTTCTTGGGCTTCCCAAGTGGTGCCAGTGGTAAAGAATTCACCTGCTAATGCAGGAGATGCAAAGGGCGCAGATTCAATCCCTGGATCAGGAAGATCCCCTGGAGAAGGAAATGGCAACCCACTCCAGTACTTCTTGCCTGGAAAATTCTATGGACAGAGGAGCTTGGTGGGCTATAGTCCATGGGGTCACTGAGTTGGACATGACTGAACGCACACACACCTGGGATGCAGGACTTCATTAGTGGGGAGGCTAAGGACTGCTAGCACAAGGAATTTATTGGCTTCAGTCTGTTAATGACTTTCAATAAAACTGTCAGCTTACAGTAGCCCTTTTACTGGGCAAGCAGATAGGTGTGAATGGGGATTGAAGCCAGGAGCTGAAGTCCTTGAAGGAAAACGGCTTTTCTTATTGGAGATTGAATTGGGCACTCTGTCCAAGCGGGGGGTCTGAGAAGTGTGCCTGGCATGCCAGGAGCCACACCTGGAGCCTTTACTCCCGTACCACTGGTTTTCCTGATGGTGAGGTGTCACTTGAGAGAAAGTTGAAGCTGAGGTGCTGTGCTTAGTCGCTCAGTCGTGTCCAATTCTTTGTGACCCCATGAACTGTAGCTTGGAGAAGGCAATGGCAACCCACTCCAGTACTCTTGCCTGGAAAATCTCATGGACAGAGGAGCCTGGTAGGCTGCAGTCCATGGGGTCGCTAAGAGTCAGACACGACTGAGCGACTTCACTTTCACTTTTCACTTTCATGCATTGGAAATGGCAACCCACTCCAGTGTTCTTGCCTGGAGAATCCCAGGCGTGGGGGAGCCTGATAGGCTGCCGTCTATGGAGTCGCACAGAGTCAGACACGACTGAAGTGACTTAGCAGAAGCAGGACTGTAGCTGGCCAGGCTCCTCTGTCCATGGGGATTCTCCAGGCAAGAATACTGGAGTGGGTTGCCATGCCCTCCTCCATGGGATCTTCCAACCCAGGGATCGAACCCAGGTCTCCCGCATTGCAGGCAGATTCTTTACCAGATGAGCTACCAGGGAAGCCCCAAGGAAGCTTGGGTGCAGCTGAGGATGTGTACCCAAGTCCCTGTGGCCCAGGCTGGTGGCTCTGCAGGCTACAGAGAAATGTAGGACCATGCTTGGCCATGGAATGGGGAGCAGGAAGGGTACGGATGTAATGTTCCTTTTGGAATCTGGAACAGTTGAGGGCAGGGATGGAGGATGAGTCAATGTGTCAAAACTTATTTTTGAGCCCTTGTTCTTGATTTAGAATGCCAAAGCACATTTGTGATTGTGAAGGAAGCAGTGGAGTTAGGGAGGCAGAAATAACTCATGAGAAGCAGAGACCAGTGAGAACTCAGAGCCCCCTGGGTAAGAGGTGACCTATGCAGAGGAAGCAACCTTCAAGGGGGTGTGTAGAGATAGCAGGGGTCGGGGGTGGGGGTGGCAGGAGGCTTACC
>SJXQ01004551.1:55954-95761 GCA_006408695.1 Aepyceros melampus
CCGCCCGGGAAGATGGGACTTTACCTTTCTTCCCCAGTTTGGATTTGGGATCAGAGCCTTCATTTTATTTATTTATTTATTTATTTTTATTTATTTATTTTTCTTTAATTAATTTTTATTTTTTAGTTTGTTTTGCTTTACAATACTGTATTCGTTTTGCTACAAGAGCCTTCATTTTATACAGGATCAGAGTAAAGAGTCTTTTGGGTCAGGGAGAGGACTTTGCAGTGAAGGTTCACAAATTCCTTTCAGGTTCCATGTAGACAGTTCTTAGGCTTGGGCATCTATCTTTTAGCTTCACAGTTTCCTCCATAGGATTCTGGGAAGGAAAGAGAGCTCTTTGGGAGGAACTGCTTTAATGGGGAGGTCCACGTGTTGGTAACAGGCGCCCACCTCTGCTGCCCCTTCCTCTCTTCCTCATCCTCCCCCTGTCTCTCGTGCCTTCTAGGTTGGACTTGGCCCAGTCTCTGGGACTCACTCAACTGCAGGTGAAGACCTGGTACCAGAACCGCAGGATGAAATGGAAAAAAATGGTAAGAAAGAGAGTAAGTCCTAACCACGGGCCTGTCGTGACGGGAAGAATTCTCATTACAGGGCTGGCAGGAAGGCAGGAAGGACCCTTTGGTGGACTGAGCTCCAGAGATTGGAAGGCCTTTTACGATGCTGGCTGGGAGGGAGGTTGTTTGAGCAAAAGGATAAGCAATTCTTTCTGACCCAGATTTCCTGACCAGAAGGATATTCTTTTCACAGTTTCATTGGAAATAACAGAAAAAGAAAGCTCCAGACTTGTCAGTTACTGCTTTTAACCCCACCTGCTAGCCTTTTCAAAGAACTTCCTTCCCACTCCCACCAATAGCTAAGAATAGAAGTCAGTCCTCTGTGTTTCTAGAGGACATGCAGGGTGCACCTGCTCTTGTAGCTGTGTGTCTTCTGACACAGGGATTCTCGACTCCAGTGGGCATCAGAGGGGCCTGGGTGGCAGGTATGAATGCAGAATTCAAGGCCTTTCCTAAGATTCTGCTTTGCTGGCCCAAGGCTGCTGCTGCTGCTGCTGTCACTTCAGTCGTGTCCGACTCTGTGCAACCCCATCCCCGTCCCTGGGATTCTCCAGGCAAGAACACTAGAGTGGGTTGCCCAAGGCAGGGAGTGTTAACTAGCACCCAGGTTCCTCCGATGCATATGGTATAGTGACTCTGGTTTCCCAAATACCACTCTAGTGCCTAACAGATGAGTTTTTCCCTATTTGGTTTTTAAATGAACTTATATAGCAATAGAAGGTGAAAACGTGGAAGCAGTGATGGATTTTATTTTCTTGGGCTCCAAAATCACTGTGGACAGTGGCTGTAGCCATGAAATGAAAAGACGCTGGCTCCTTGGAAGGAAAGCTATGAAAAACCTAGGCAGCATATTAAAAAGCAGAGATAACACTTTGCTGACAAAGGTCCATATAGTCAAAGCAATGATTTTTTTCAGTAGTCATGTATGGATATAAGAGCTGGACCATAAAGAAGGCAGAGTGCCGAAGAACTGATGCTTTAGAATTGTGGTGCTGGAGAAGGCTCTTGAGAGTCCCTTGGACTGCAAGGGGATCAAACCAGTCAGCCCTAAAGGAAATCAGTCTTGAATATTCACTGGAATGACTGATGCTGAAGCCAAAACTCTAATATTTTGGCCACCTGATGTGAAGAGCCAGCTCTTTGGAAAAGACCCTGATGCTGGGAAAGACTGAGGGCAAACGGAGAAAGGGCAGCTGAAGATGAGATAGTTACATAGCATCACTGACTCAATGGATATGAATTTGACAAACTCTGGGAAATGCTGAAGGAATGGAAAGCCTGGCGTGCTGCAGTCCGTGGGGTTGCACAAAGTTGGACGCGACGTAGTGACTGAACAACAAATTCGTGTAAACAGCTCTTTAAAAAAGAAACATCTCTACATTTTAAGGAACTCATTTCATAATGATTTAGCCCTCTCTCTTTTTCTTATTCAAAAAAAAGCAACAGTTAAATCCGGATTTTCCAAAGCAGTTGTCTCACTTCCAGTTTTGAAAACTCCAAGGGTCCAAGTCAAAGCCCAGGGAAAACAGGAGAGTTGGGAAGAGAGTGGGAAGAAACCTCTGAGCCAGGCCTCTCCACGTTCTTGCTGGGTCTCTGGGCCCCTCTCCTGTCCTGTGGACCGAGCATCTCAGGCCTGCCTGCATAATGTCCTAATTGCTAAGCCATCTGGTCACAAGCCTTGGTGTCTCAAGGGCTGGAGTATGAATTTTCTACAACGACCAAATAACCTGCCCCAACCACCTAGTTTTCAGAAACAAAAAAAGTTAATAGGCACTGTTTGATAATGGGTAATAGATTTTGAGTTTTCTCCATTTTGTGTTTTTATCCAATATATGTATTTTTTCCTCTGAAAACTTTGGTTCTTGCTATTGCCTGCAAACAGGCTTCCAGATGACGCTAGTGGTTAAGAACCAGCCTGCCAGTGCAGGAGACGTAAGAGATGTAGGTTTGATCCCAGGGTCAGGAAGATACCCTGGAGGAAGAAATGGCAACCAAATCCAGTATTCTTGCCTGGAAAATTCCATGGACAGAGGAGCCTGGTGGGCTATGGTCCATGGGGTTGCAAAGAGTCAGACACGACTGAACACACACAAGCAAGAGTCCAGAGGAGAAGTGAAATATTGGGACAGCTTGCAGGGAGAAGTTGAAATGGAAAGATAAGATTCAATTAAACATGTTGTTGCTCCCCAACTTCTAGAATGCTCAGACACTCATGGAGCCTTTTAGGGGACTGATCTCTAAGGGAACCAGATCTGGGACCTGGAAACCTGGGCTGTTTCCAGGCGTGCCCCTCCCTGGTTGGCTTTGGGCAAGTCTCTTCACTGCTTTCTGTGCAAGTTCCACCACCCACCTCCTTCCCCATCCCATCATCGTCATCAAAATTGATGTCTCCTGAGTGGCAGAGGCATTGTTTGAGTTGGTTATCAGCGATCTTTTCGTGAGTCAGATGATGGAGGCACTGACAGCCCGCCGGCTCTGCCAGCACCGCCCAGTGCCCATGGGGAACACGTGTGCCCCTGCCACTGACGTCAGCTGTTTTCCACCGGCCTCTGCACTGCTGGCACAGCCGCAGGCCGCATGTCGATAGTTATCAATGTCGTAGAAAACAAAATGGAAGTAACTGCACAGATTTAAATCTCCGAGCAGTCCACAAGCCAACCGAATGCAGGCCCCTTCCGGAAATTAGAGTCCACTTCATTTCACCTTATGAGCAGTTACTTTTCACCAGGCAGTAGAGATGTGGCTATAAGACACCACTTGTTGTTGTTCAGTTGCTAAGTTGTGTCCTACTCTTTGCGACCCTGTGGACTGCAGCATACCAGGCTTCCCTGTCCTCCACTATCTCCCATAGTTTGCTCAAATTCATGCCCATTATGTTGGTGATACCATTCAACCATATCATCCTCTGTTGCCCGCTTCTCCTCCTACCCTCAATCTTTCCCAGCATCAAGGTCTTTTCCAATGAGTAAGATACCAGGCCATCCATTAAAAAAAATTCAAAACAGGTACTCAGTCAGTAGGGGTAGCTGATCTGTAAGTCGCTCACTATTCAGAGTGATCAGGGCAACAGTGGAAGGAAATAAAAGGTTCAGCATCAGTAGGAGAAGGGAGGGCTTCCTGGAAGAGGTGCCATCTAAATTGGGTTTAATGGATGAACACCTGCCAGATGAAGTTGGAAGGGTGTCACAGGCTGAAGGAAGGAACAGAAGTACGAGGGGGCGCTGCAAGGACCTCAGAACAACTGGAATGAAGAGGAGAGCAAGGTGGCTCAGGTGTGGGTCACGTTCTGCTCTCTCAAAACAGCAAGGCATTGTTGAGATCCTGATTGCTTCATAGTTTCCCCTCGTAAAACTTTCAAGGCTGTCTCTTCAGGGACTGGGGAAGAAAAGAATAATTGAGTAATAAAGATGTCTCAAGGCAAGTAATCTCATTGGAACTGGAAAAAGACTAGCATTCGCTCCTCAGAGTTACTCGCATGCTGCCAGAACTGAGATAGCATCTCTGACTAGTTTTTACCAGTCACCGTGTAGAACCTGTGGCGGGTTGGGTAAATATGGTCTCCCACACTCGGTGGGATGCGCACCCTCCCTTCCGTGTCTGCTTGGCTTGGGTTCCAGTAGAGCCCAGCAGACTTCGTAGCGGGCCAGAAGTACCTCATCATTCAGGGGTACTTTTCAGGGCTTCCCTGGTGGCTCAGAGGTTAAAGCGTCTGCCTCCAATGCGGGAGACCCGGGTTTGATCCCTGGGTCGGGAAGATCCCCTGGAGGAGGAAATGGCAATCCACTCCAGTATTCTTACCTGGAGAATCCCATGGACAGAGGAGCCTAGTACATTACAGTCCACGGGGTCACAAAGAGTCGGACACGACTGAGCGACTTCACCTTTACCTTTTCATCTCCAAAGTAGGGTTCTGTCCAGTGACAGGGTCCAGATGGGTGGTACCTTCCTCTCCCAGTCACAGAATTGGGTGGGCCACATACCACGCACAGCAGTCATCTTATGCACCGAAAATCTCCAGCTGGTCAACAATTCTGTGAAACCGCTACCAGTTTCTACCTATGTAATCGTGGGCAAGTGCCTGTTTCCTCATCAGTAAATGCCTGATGTCCACCTTACAGGGATGCAGATGAGGTCAGTGAGCTAATCTGAGCCAATCCCTGTAGGACTCAGAACAGCGTCTGCCCCATAGGATACAGTCAAGAAGTGTTAGCTGCTGTTCGTCTCAGTGTTTTTTTTTTTTTTTTTTTTAATTCTTTACCCATCCACAAAATTCATGTCTCCAGAAAATCTAAACTTTTGGAGGCCAGGAGAATAACTTGCAAATGAATTCTGCAAGTTTCCAGGATGCTGGTTAAGACAGGTGTTTCTCTGCATCCTCCCCACCTGCAAGCCTTGCCTGGTCAGTTGGTGCCTTAACATTCAGGTTTGAGTTGAGTGGAACATCCCATCTTCTGGCAGAAAATCTGCTAAACAGTGAGCTGGGGAAACATCTGTGCTGGAGATGGTGAATGTCTCAGCTTCAGAGAAACAGCATCAGTTACATGGCTCTCCAGACTTCCTGGTGGCTCCATGGTAAAGAATTTACCTGCCAATGCTGGAGATGCAGGTTTAATCCCTGGTTCAGGAAGATCCCCTGGAGAAGGAAATGGCAACCCATACCAGTATTCTTGCCTGGGAAATCCCATGGACAGAGGAGCCTGGTGGACTACAATCCATGGGGTTGCAAAGAGTCAGACATGACTGAAGCAACCAGACAACAACATGGCTCTCATCATTCCCATAGAGCAGCAGGTAGAGAATGGAACAAAAAGGCAGTGGGATAATGAGTCCATGGCCTAGGATCTGCTGGGAGATTAGGAGGTCGATAAGATAAATGTGGTAGAAATATCAGTTGAATCCTTCCCTTGTACATTACGTGCAATGAAATACCGATAAGAGTGTTAGATTCAGGGAACTGAGGTTTTGTATTCAAATCCCAGCTCTGCCTTGGGTTGCTTTTCCACCATGACAAACCACTTCTGCCTGAAAAGTGAGGGAGGTAGAAGGTTTCTCTCTGTGCTGACTGCCGGGCCCTCCCATCAATGTGCCCATCCCCCGCCCACTTGTGCAGGTCAAGAAGGAAGGTCCTGACATTCCCAGCAGGAGGGCATAGGAGAATCTAGTTTTAGAGATTGGAGGAAGGCTGCCAGCCGGCCAGGTTAATAAAAGTAGGTGGTGTACTGGGTGTTTTTCCCAGAGGCATGCGAAAAGTAGATGGTGTGCTGGGTGTTTTTCCCAGAGGCATGTGACCTCACGTGCAATGGGTTGCCTGGCCTCTCTGGACCAAGGAAAGTAATTGGCTCCAGAGATGCCTAGGGAGGAGGGGTCCTGAGAGAAGGGCCGCAGAGTGCATGCAAGTGTGTACTCCTAGCGTGGGGAGGTTGCGAGATAATTGCATGTCTCAGGTGTGCTGGGAGGCAGGGGCCAGAGGTCAGGTGCAGAAAGCAGCCAAGAGTGTAGTTATGTCCTAATTATTGCTTGTGTTGGAATGTTTTATTCCATTTAGAAAATGGTCTGATTGTTTTGATTTTTTTTTTTTTTCATGCTGTAGGAAAACAGCCAGGTGGGGTCTAGCCAAGCTGTGTGGGTGGTGTTCCCTAATTGCTGGGCTGGACTTTCTTTTGCCAATTAGGTGGCTTCCTTAGACCTGCTCTTTTATAACTTGATTACTACATGGGGCAACTCAATTTTGTATAAGCTCTTTCATACTGAGTGGAGCTGCTTTCAACATGTCAATTTCATCTTGGCACATTTAGGTGCTTTCAACAGCCTGCGCTCACATTGAAACCAAAATCAGATACCGACATATGAAAAGGGATATAGAGACCTCTTTTCCCCAGAGGTTGATTCTGTCAGCATCTCTATCTTGTTCGAAGTCCCCTTCATATCTCTTTGTTAGCTGTTTGGGTTGAAAGTACAGTGGCTGAGTAGATGCCCAGCTAATGGAGGTGTTTAGTGCAAATATATGGTTTTCCTTATACCATAAGCAAAAGTTAACTCAAAAGGAATCATAAACCTAACTGTAAACATTAAAACTATGAAACTCCTATGGCTGATTCATGATGAGGTTTGACAGAAAACAACAAAATTCTATAAAGCAATTATCCTTCAATAAAAAAATAAAAAAAAAGTATGAAACTCAGAGGGAGGGGACATACATATACCTGTTGTTGATTTATGCTGATATATGGCAGAAACAACATAATATTTTAAAGCAATTTTCCTCCAATTAAATTTAAATATTAAAAAAGGAAAAAAGAACTATGAAATCCTTAGAAGAAAACATTTTGTTTTAGAGTAAATGCTTATGACCCTAGTTAGGCAAAACCTTTTTAGATAAGACACCAAAAGCACAAGCAATAGCAACAAAATTGGACTTCATGAAAATTAAAAACTTTTGTTCTGTTGAAGGACATGATCAACAAAGTGAAAAGGTGGGATTTCCCTTCTTAATTTGCCAGGGGTTAAGAATCTGCCATGCAATGTAGGGGATATGGGTTCAATCTTTGATCAGGGAACTAATATCCCAATAAATAAATAAACATTTTTAGAAAGGATGTGAAAAGGCAACACAGAACAGGAGAATATATTTGTAAATCTATCTGCTAAGGGGCTTTCATCCAACGTATTAGTATTAATAGAGAACTCATAACTCAGTAATTAAAAAGGACAACCGCATTTTTAAATGGGCAAAGGATTTGAATAGACACTTCTGCAAGGAAGATATACAACTGGCCCATAAGCACATGAAAAGATTAATTATCAGGGATGTACAAATCAAAACCGCAATGAAAAACAACTTCACAACAGCTAGGATGGCTGGAATGAAAAAGACAGGTAATAACAAATATTGGGACTTCCCTCTGGTCCAGTGGTCAAGATTTAACCTTCCAATAAAAGGAGTACAGGTTTGATCCCTGGCTGGGGAACTAAGATCCTAGTGCTTTGAGGCCAAAACAAAACAAAACATAAAACAGAAGCAACATTGTAACAAATTCAATAAAGGCTCTAAAAATGGTCTGTATCAAAACAGCCCTTAAAAAAAAATGAGTTTTTCAGCGGATGTGGAGCACTGGGGCCCTCACATACTGCTGATTGGAATATAACAAAGCTCCTGCTTTAAGAGAACAGTCTGGAAATTCCTCAGTCTTGGACTTCCCCTGTGGCTCAGACGCTAAAGAATCTGCCAGCAATGCGGGAGACCCAGGTTCTATCCCTGGGTCAGGATGATCCCCTGGAGAAGGTAATGGCAATCCACTCCAGTATTCTTGCCTGGAGAATCCCAAGGACAGAGGAGCTGCTGGGCTACAGTCCAAAGGGTTGCAAAGAGTTGGATACACTGAAGTGACTTACCACACACGCACGCATCGCTGTTTTACAGCATAGGAAACTGAGGCCCAGAGTCTTTAAAGGACTCTCCCAAAAACAAAGTAGACAAGGGGCACGGTTGGTGTTTAATCTAGTTATTCTACTTTCAAAACAAGAACACACTCTCTCCTATGCGTTACTGCTTCTTCAAACAACATAAAACCGTATGTTTCATATTTCCTTTTCTGATTACAGAAGTACTTATACATGATCATTGTTGAAAAATTTAAAAATACATAAAAAAAGAAAAAGAATTGAAATTATCCTTGATCTTGAGACTACAAGCAGGGTAGTGTGTAGTTGTCTAGCCACCAAATTAAATATGCTGGTTTAGAACTCATTTTCACAGAAATATATTAATATTTCTCATGTTATTATATGTTCTCCTATATAATGATTGTAATGATTGTTAAGTTTTCTCTCTTTGCCATATATTATAATTATGTACTCAATTATATGGTGGAAACTTTAGAGTATTTTTTTTTTGGGCTGTTGCCAATTTTGTGATGAACATTTTTGCACATCAATCATTGTCCCAATCTTTGATGACTTCCTTAGGCTAAATTGTTAGAAGTAGAATTTCTATGTCAAACATTATGCACTTTTTTTTTAAGACTTTTGATTTGCATCCTCGGGTTGTCTTTTGAAAATGCTGTACCAATTACACTTTTACACAGACATATGAGTGTTTGTTTTCCTCTTTGTGACAAACACTTTTTTTTTTCCTTTTAACTTATCAACTTGCTGTCACACTCATATTCTAATTTTTATTTATTTCCCTATTTTTGAAGTTGGATTTTTAATGTATTTATGATCATTGTATTTAATAGAAATGATATTGACTAAAAGTGCATTGAACCTTTCATGAATGAAGCTGTCTTTGTAGACCGCAGGTGACTCATGGAGAATATTTTTTGCCAGACTTTGCAACTTCACTTCCGGGAAGGAATGGTTTAGAGCAGGGGTTCCAAACCTCTGGGATCTAATGCCTGTGATCTGAAGTGGAAATGATGCAATAAAAAAATAAGAATGAAGTGCACAGTAAGATGTAATGGGCCTTTATCATCCTGAAACCATCCCCTCCCCAGTCTGTGGCAAAACCGTCTTCCACGAAACCAGTCCCTGGTGCCAAAATGTTGGGAATCGCTGGTTCAGAGGTGGGGGAATGGGAAAGTGGAGGGAAGAAGTTATTTCTTAGATTTTATCTCATTTGTCTCCCACATAGGTTCTTAAAGGTGGACAGGAAGCACCCACAAAACCCAAAGGTCGTCCCAAGAAGAACTCCATCCCCACATCAGAAGAGATCGAAGCTGAAGAGAAGCTGAACAGTCAGGTTCAGAGCCAGGAGCTCCGGGAGCCCTCCCAGGGCCTGGAGGGGCTCTGTGATATGCAGGAACCAAAGGCACACGTTGTCCCCGTGGAGGTGGCCGAGTCCCCAGGCCAGGCCCAGGAGTTGCCAGTAACCTCTCCGGAACCCCCACCATCAAGCTAAAATAAAACTCTTGGTTGGGGGGGAAGGGGGAGACTGGGAAGAAGGGAAAGAGAGAGGGCAGGGAGACCAGGGAGAAGAAAGCTGCCGAGAGCCCGTGACCTGGGGGAGAAAACCACCGCCGGCTCCCTCCCTCCTGCCCACGGCCAGCTCCCTCCCTCCTGCCCACGGCTCTCAGCTCCAGCTTTTGAGGAAGACTTGCTAGCCTTGGCCTGCTCTTCCTGAAAGGCTGCCTAAGCCACACAAGCCCTTGACTAAGGGACACAGTGCCTTGGAACTGCCGGCCCCAGTTGGGGTGGTGCCGTGGAGCTGTCCAGGTCCAAGCTCCCCCTGGCATGATGGGGGGCACTCCGACCAGCCTCGGAGCAACTAGCCATCAAAGCAGAGAGAGATGGAGGAGTGGGCTGCATGCCCAGGTTCCTTGCTGACTCAGCACTTATTTCTGTAGTTTTAAAAGAGAATTTAATGTTTTTGATTGTTGTTTTCTTTGGGGGGGGAGGGGTGGTCGGTGAGGGTGGGCAGGTAGAGTTGGGGGAAGGGAGTTTTGAGTTAATAGAATAAAGTTTGTTTGAAGACACGTGTGCCTTTTTACCCAATATAAGGTAGTCAGGTGACCCAGGAACTGATAAACCTTGTTTTTCTTGCTTGATTCAGTTGCCATCCCTGAAGCTGCAATGCAGATATGTTAAGATAACTTTTATTTTTTAATTAAAAATAAATCTTTCAAAAAGGATGGTTTGTGTTGTTTCTTCTGGGGAGTATATTTAGATCTTGAATATATCCTGTGGAAAGAGGGTGGTGCTAGTGGTAAGGAACCTGCCTGCCAATGCAGGAGACACAAGAGACTCGGGTTCGACCCCAGGTCTAGGAAGATCCCACATGCCATGGGACAACTAAGCCTGTGTGCCCGTGTGCTGAGCCTGAGCTCCCTAGAGCCCGTGCTCCATTACAAGAGAAGCCACCGGAGTGAGAAGCCTGTGCGCCACAACTAGAGAAAGCCCACACACAGCAACAGAGACTCAGCACAGCCAGAGATAAAATTAAGAAAAAAAAAAACCCCAAAACTCATAAGCCTGTGAGCTTGTAGTATACAGCTCCTTCGACAGGACTAAGTATCGTGACTGCCACTTCAACTTTGCTAAGGCTGTGTCTTCCCTTGACCGTTGAGATCAACAGAGAAAGCAGTCTCTCTCTTAACGCGGAGGTAAGGACTTGGCCTCTGCGAACCAGTTTGTGCAGCCCACACCCAGCTGTCGGCCACTGCCTCTCTCCGCTGAGCCCACCCCACCCAGGGCTTTAGGATCTGCCCACCAGGCAGTGTCACCACGGCCAAAGGAAACAGGTGAGTCCTGCCAGCTGGGTCTCCCTTCTGTCCTGTTCTCCTGCCCCAGGAAGGCCCTCATTAGGACGCAGCTTTCTTAGGCTGGTTTTCAGGCTCTGGTCTGGGCTCTCATGATGTCCTTCTCCGAGGTGTCCGACAGTGGCCCCCACGGCTCAGGGAGAGCTGTGTGCATACCTCTGGGTTTCCCCCCAGCTGGGCTCTGGACCTGTTTCTGACTTCCAGCCCTGGGTTCTTGGCCCGTCATCTTTGGTATTGTTTCTTGGCCCTACATAAGAGACAGGATCATCAATACAGTGTTCTCTGTATTGGGAAGTTCCCCTGGAGGAGGAAATGGCAATCCACTCCAGTAGTCTTGCCTGGAGAATCCCATAGACAGAGGAGCCTGGTGGGCTACAGTCCATGGGATCACAAAGAGCCGGACACAACTGAAGCCACTTAGCACAGCACAGCACTTGGTAGGAGGGGTGAGTGGAGAGTCTTAAGAGCTTGGGGTATCTTGCCTCCTGTTTTCGAAGCCCCGAGCTCAATGTCACCTCCACTGACCAGCCTTGAGCTTGTCCTCCAGCCTCAGCTCTGTGGAGTTTAGCCCTGTGGCTCAGAGGTGGGTCTGGGCTAGGCCTTTCCAAAGCCGGTGGGTACAGATTCAGGGGCCAAGTCAAGCTCCTTCTCCACCTCCATCCTTCCCTTTTCCTTCCAGGTCTCAAGCCTCGTGACTGGCACCCAGAAACCAGCTCCACAAGTCCCTATGGGGGACTGCCTCCTCTCTTTATTAGCAGCCGCTAGATGTCTACCTTTGAGGATCTTGCTGAACAAAAGCATTCTCTCCTCCAGCATCCAGGGTGGTGACCACTGAGGGGTCAGGGTCTTATTTCGGGATCTGCTCACCTGCTGCCTTTTGCTTTTCAAAGGACAGAAGAGGGCTGAGGCAAACTGACCATGGAGGGAAGGTGACCACGTGAGATTCCTGCATCCCTGTGAGGATGAAGGAGTCTCTTACAAGCACTATAGCTGATGCTGCCCCTTGGGCTGCAATGTGGACTGTTTTCCCCAGTTTTACAGGAAGCTTATTCACTGGAGTGAGGTTGGTCATCTAACCCTGGTCGTGCAGCTGGTGGGGAGCCACGCCGAGAACTAAGCCTGGTGGGCTTCGTCCTTGCAGAAGGTCTCCATGACTGGCCTGCCCTCTCTCCCCACTTGGAAACTGCCTGCGCCTTCTTGGGGTGGTGGGGGGAAATTGCTTCCAGCAGCAGTCTGCTCCCTGCATACAGCTTCATCAGGATTGGGAGGTGGCCTCCCTGTCTCTACTCCCACCGCTTGGACTCCCAGGGCAGGTCCCAGCCTCCCAGGGTGCCCAGGCCTGCTTGCTGAGCTCTGCATTCACGTTCTAGGGCATGACACCCCCTGAATGACTTCTCCACGGTCTACAAAGGTCTCACCCAGCTTGACTCACAGTCTCCCAATGGGTCACGCTGTGAGCTTCGAGCCCTTACACTAGCCCAGGCAGATCTATCAGGAACCAACCTTAACTGGGCTGGTTTCCAGTCAGTCTCAGAGATTGATCAGTTCTAGAGCCATCTTAGAGGCCTGCGGACCTCAGTGATCTGCCCTTTGAGCTGTGTATAGAGTCCCCTGCACTTCTCACCACCTTTCAACTTCATCACCCGGCCTTGCCCCACGGCCTGAGAAGGGCTGGGGCTGGAACTGGATTGCAGGGCAGGAAGCTCTTTCCTTAAGAAGCTGTGCTCTGTCAGCCTGCTTACATGTTGTCCACTCAGCAGAACATGACCAGGGACTTCACAGGACCGGGTTAAAGGCTGTCCTGGGCACTCACCCCACAGAGCTCTTGCCTGGGGTCACCCACTGGATGATTGCCTGAGCCCCTGGCGATTTTCTGTAGGTGCGACAGAAATCTTACCCCATCCATTATTTGAAGACCAGGAAGTACTGGGGTTAGACAGCTGAAATGTGCTTTACACACACACACACACACACACACACACACACACACACACCACACCTGTTTCTCAGGATTTCTGTACACTGAATGCCTATTTGTCTAAAGTTTGTGGGAGGCTGCTGCTCTGTGTCCACACAGACTCCCTGGCGGTCCCCTCTCTGCTATCTTCATGGAGGGAGGAGCTGAATTTTCCAAGCTTCTCCAGAGGCTGCTCCCTCCTCTTTGGACCCTTCCAGTCCCACTCCGCAAGGCTGCGCCCCTCCCTACCCAGGAGACAATGACCTCCTCCCCATGGCTCCCTCTCCCTTCCCCTTCTCCAGCATGCATTTGAAGCCACGTCTTCCCCTTCTTTCTGGCTCACCTCTACGCCAGTCTAACCTGTTCCTTCCTTTCTCCTTGCTTCTTCTTAATGCATCTTTTGTCATCATCGTTGTGATCCTGCCATTCTTCCAAAGAGCACACGGATTTGTTTGGTTTCCCTGTTAGAGCATGAATTCCTTCAGGCTGTTTTCCAGTTGATATGTTCTGAGTTTTTGCACAGAGGTTCCCAAGAACCATACACAGGCACTGGAAGATCAGGACCTGCTGACAAGGCTTCTGGTCCAGGGGTTCTGTGTTCTCAGCAGGAGTGTCAGACTGGCTTTGAGCTATGCACCGCCTCTCCCATCACTGACCCCTGTTAGCACCTTGCTTGCTGGTGGCAGGGCAGGGGGCTGCCAGCACTTTTCAGAGACGAGAGAAGGCTGAGCAAAACATCTGTTGTCCGCAGAGAGTCCCACCAGCCAAGGGACGCTGCTTCCCCAGGGACAGAGGCACTGGGGAGGGTGATGGGGGAGCCCCTACTTGCTGGCCTGCAGGGCTGAGGGTCAGCTCACCTCCATCTGGCTAACCCTTTGAGGGGAAAGGCATTGAAGCGACTTTGAAGAAGAAACCCTTGGAACATTCTCCAGATCACAGGCTGGGATGCAGCCGACAGCCTGGGAAAAAGATGCATACAGAGGTGTTTGTCTAAAACAGAATTAAAATCCTATTTAGGGCTTCCCTGGTGGCTCGGTGGTAAAGAATCTGTCTGCCAGCCCTGGAGACACAGGTTCGATCCCTAGTTGGGGATGATCACACAGGCTGAGAAGCGACTAAGTCCGTGTGCCACAAATACGGAGCCCAGGTGCTGCCAACTACTGAAGCCCGCACGTCCTAGAGCCTGTGCTCCACAAGAGAAGCCACTGCAATGAGAAGCCGAAGCACTGCAACTAGAGAGTAGCCCCCATTCACTGCAACTCGAGAAAAGCCCATGCAGCATAGAAGACCCAGCACGCCAAAAATAAATAAATAATTTAAAAAATCTCCTGTTTAGACCCAAATCCTATCTGTAGCTGGTGGCAGGTGGATGAGGCGGTCTGATCTGGCTCCTGAGGCGATGTGGGAGGTGGCTGAAGCGAAGGCATCGGTCCTGGAGGATTGGGGGGATAGGGAAGGGGGAGGTGGCAGCTGCGCCTAGGGCTCAAGTCTAAAGCCTTGGGGCTGGCAGCACTTGCAGGTTGTGGGGAGGGAGGGCTGAGGGAGACAGCAGAGAGAGGCCTGACACTCAGGCGGGAAGCCATCAGCAACCTCTGCCCTCAGAAAGCGGGGTGTCCTGGCCTCTGGGCCCAGTAGCAGTGTCAGTCCCATTGGAGTCAGCAGGCGCTTCCCGTGCCTGCCCAGGGCTGGTGCCAAGGGCAGGGGAGCGGCAAGGGGGCCAAGGAACATGTCTCTGTCCTTAGTAAGCTTGTCGGAGACACACCTGAGTGAGTGTTGGAGCAAAGGTGGGGATTCCAACTAGATCTCTGTGTTCCTATCCTGCCCCTACCCAGGAGCTGGTGTTCTTTGCACACAAGGAAGGTGATTCATGGAGGGCGCATCCCCATCATGTCCTTACCAGGCTAGGCTGCTAAGGTAGCATTGAGTCCTTAGGTTGGACCCTTATGCACATGGGAGGGTGATTAACACTGGAACAACAGGTGTGAGATAAGTCACCTGAACCTGCCTCTAATCCCAGATTGTTGCCCCAGTCCTGGGCGGAGGGTGGTTTGGGAGGCAGAAAGGTCCTGGTAACACCGCCTCTAATCCGGGTGCAGATGCTGAAAAGAACGGAGCTCTGCACCAGCCTGTTTCGGCCTCCCTGCCTCCTCCCCCATCCAGCTGTGTGTGCCCCTGCAGGTGTGTGTGCCCGTCCAGGTGTGTGTGCTCATCCAGCCATGCACACTGTCAGCCCCTGGCTGCTCCAGGTCTGTGGTGGCCGGGAGGGTGCGGGCAGACGCTGTGGTTGCTGAGGGCTGGTAAGTCACCGTGACAGGCCCTTTCATACTGACCTGCTTTCCCTCCCAAACCCTCTTCTCTCTGTTTACTCTGGGTGCCGATTTATTAGAAACGCAGTTAAGTGCCCATTTAGCTCTGCAAACTGTCAGCACCCCTGCTTTATGAATAAGATTATTCACTGACAAAACCTTTGAAACATTTTTTTTTAACAAGAGGGTGGGGAGGAATGGGGGAGAGGAGAGGACCAGGAAGTAGCGCCCCAGGTCAGTGAGGAGGCCAGGAGGGACCGAAACCGGAGCGCGGCCTCTCAGCTCAAGAATGCAGCCAGCGCCTGGAGCCACCTCGCACTCACCCTGTCCGTCAAGACAGGTGTCATCGCGCCCGTGGGACTGCGGGGTCTAGAGTTCACTCCTTTGTCTCGGCTGTGTTCGCCTGCTCTGAGTGGTTCTGAGAACCTCAAGCCCTGCTGGGTGAGTCGGTGCCCCTTGGGCATCCTCGGTTGATGGGCCGGTTCTGCCAGGGCTCCCCTCCTCCATCCAGGTGGCATCTCTTCCCAAGCACCCACTGCTTAAACACACAGAGGGTAGCTGACCCTGGTCCCTGTCTCTCTATACCCAGGCCCTGCAACGAGGACCACTTACATCATCACACCTAACACCTCAGCAGCTCTGCGATGGCGGCATAATTAGCATCTCGGCTCAGAGATGGGGAAGCGAGGCCAACATGATAAGGTCTCCCCGACAAAGCTATGGGTCTGTCTCCCCGACAAACCATGCCTGGGCTTACTTCTAAAAAGGCTGAGGTGACCAAGTCTGATCTGAGGTCAGTAGCATCCTGCAGGTACCCACCTCCCACACAGCTGTCACTGGGGTCCCCGTCATGACATGCGCTTAAAGCGCAGGATACAGAGAACAGAGAGCAGTCTTCCCCTCGGGTGTGAATGATCAAGTCCTCCAACTACCCACCTGTGATGGAGAACACTCAGTTCCCCCTCCCACTTCTATTGTGTTTTCAGAGGCTTGGAAAGAGTCGAAGTTTGGGGGTGTGTTGTCCTTGGCAGTGACTTGGAAAGGGGTGCTGGCATCTGGAGGAAGCTAGATGGGAGGGGTCATGTCTGAAGCACAGAGACAGCATAGATCCTCGCTACCAAGTGGCAGGCATTGCCAGGGGACACCGGCTTCCACCCCAAAGTGGGAGGGGCACAGAGAAGCTGGGAGACCCCCAATAGGATCTGTGTGGAGTCCTGAGACTTCTATTCTGGCTCCAGACATGGCTGCTGTGCCTTCTTGGCAGTCTTGGGTGCCCTCTGAGGTCTAGGCCAGCCTTGGAGCTTGCCTTCTGGACCCAGAGGTCCCAAAGCTAGTGTTCCTTTTCCTGCTCCTCCCTGTCCTCCTCCTCTTGATATCTCCTTCACCCATTTATTTCTCTTTATTTGTAGTATGTGTTCAATGCAAACAAATTCCCTAATATGAGAAAGTCACTGTGAATCCGAGCATCATTATACAGATACAAGGATGATCCAAGCAGATGTTTCACACATGAATAGAAAGCAACAAGGAGTATTCATGAGGCATACAAAAGCTTGAGATGTGCTGGAGATGCTTATTTCATACTGTTTTCTAAGAATGGCAAATATTTGCTTTTGTTATCAAGGCTATACGCCTGTCTGGACCCTGGAACACCAGAGTATGTTCATGGTAATCAAAGAATTCAAAGAGTGCATATTTCTAAACACAGGCTTCTGCACACACACAGTTGTATAGACGTACTTTGCAGAATCAAGCTGTTTTTAGACCAGGTGTCAGGTTTTAACCATTTAAAACACTGGCTGACAGGGTGTGCTTCAATGCTAGCCTTATTCTTACAGGTGGAAAAAGTATTTATAAAAATAGCATAAAAGAATTTTTATGAACTCAATTCAGGTAAGTTTCCAATGTTCAATTTACCTCAGTTTTTTTTTTTCTTTAATTTCTTTCAAGATTTACCAAAAAATGCTCACTGGATGTTTTAAATTTTTACATATACTGAAAAAAAAAGGCACTAATTTAAAGTTATTTGGGACTTCCCTGGTGGTCCAGTGGTAAAACTTTACTTTCAGTGCGAGAGGTGTGGGTTTGATTCCTGGTCAGGGAGCTAAGCTCCCACAAGCCTCAGGGCCAAAAGACATAAAACAGAAGCAATATTGTAACAAATTCAATAGTCTTTAAAAATAGTCAAAAAAGTCTTAAAAATAAATAAATTGATTTGGGGTCATATTCTCTCAGCCAAAAGAATCTGACTCTTTTGGTGAATGGGAATATGTGAAGGGAAATGCCCAGTTTTCAACCATTTTGGCTTATAAGCAAGATTTAGTAATTATCTTCCATTTGGGGTAGTTTCCAATCTGTAACTACTCTGGCACACGCCAGTTACTTTCAGCAAGTCAAGTGCAAAACCCTGGAGGAAACAATTTAGTTCCCAAGAGAACAGTGAAAGCTTATCAATGGAAATCTTTATCCAGAGTAAGTCAGCATTAAATCAGTGCTGCTGAAATAATACAAAGAAGCTTCAAGGTAGAACCTGGAGGTTCCCTCCACTGTGCACGTCGATAGGAACCTGGAAGTTTTCATACTATCTAGTTACTATACATCTGGATAGATTTAACCAAAGTGAAAACTGAGTCTCCATTCTACATTCTGTTCTTTTATTCTAGATCAAGGTAAAGACTTTTCATTTCGAAAGTGGGGTTTTAGGTATCCACATTTCCTAAGCCACATTATTATACTTGCATCTCTCTTTGATTTTGTATGAGAAATCGCATTTTCCAGGTTTTTAGTATTGGCATCTACCATAACATTAAATCCCTCAGATGTTCTTCAAACCAATCACATTTAGGAGTCTCAATAACTAAGTCACTGCTGTATAGCAGAAATTATTACAAAATTCTAAATCAATTACTCTCAGTAAATTTTTTTTAAAAAGCCCCAAAACACCCCAACCCACCCTCCAAAAAAAGAAAATAAGTGCTAAATAATGTTTGATATGTGGGACATGGACAACAGTGAGACCTTGTAATGATTAACTTTATGTGTCAAAATTAGCTAAGCTATGGCTATGTTGTTTGGTCAACATCAATTTAAATGCTGCGTACAGATAGATATGATTGCCATTTATAATTACTGGAAAACTGTATGAAGTTTCCTCAAAAAAATAAAAATAGAACTACCATAGGATCGAGAAACTCCACTTCTGGTATTTATCTGTGGTATTTATCTGAAGAAACCAAAACAACAAAAATGATAGCTACACCCCCATATTCATTGCAGCATTATATATGCTAACCAAGATATGGAAGCAACCTAAGTGAATATTGATAGATGGGTGAATAAAAAAAATGTGGTATGTACATATATGTATAATATACATAATGAAATATTATTCAACCATAAAAAGAATAAGATATTGCCATTTGTGATAACATGGATGAACCTTGAGAGCATTGTGTTAAGTGAAATAAATCAGACAAAAATCAAGTATCATATAACCTCACTTATGTATGAAATCTAAAAAAAAAAAAAAACCACACATACACCCCCCTCAAAAAAAAAAAAGAACAAACTGAGCTCATGGATACAAAGAACAAATTGGTGGTTTCCAGAGGTGGGAGTGAGCAAAATGGGTGCAGGTGAACAAAAGGTACTGCTACTGCTAAGTCACTTTAGTCATGTCCGACTCTGTGCAACCCCATAGATGGACGGCAGGCAGCCCACCAGGCTCCCCCATCCCTGGGATTCTCCAGGCAAGAACACTGGAGTGGGTTGCCATTTCCTTCTCCAATGCATGAAAGTGAAAAGTCAAAGTGAAAAGTCTGTCATGTCCGACCCTCAGCGACCCCATGGACTACAGCCTACCAGGCTCCTCCGTCCATGGGATTTTCCAGGCAGGAGTACTGGGGTGGGGTGCCATTGCCTTCTCCTACCAAAAGGTACAAATATCCGATTATAGTGTGCAGCATGGTGACTACAGTTAACAATTCTGTGTTGCATATTTCAAAATTGCTACATGCAGAGTACATCATGAGAAACGCTGGGCTGGAGGAAGCACAAACTGGAATCAAGATTGCCGGGAGAAATATCAATAACCTCAGATAGCAGATGACACCACCCTTATGGCAGAAAGTGAAGAAGAACTAAAGAGCCTCTTGATGAAAGTGAAAGAAGAGAGTGAAAAAGTTGGCTTAAAGCTTAACATTCAGAAAACTAAGATCATGGCATCTGGTCCCATCACTTCATGGGAAATAGATGGGGAAACAGTGGAAACAGTGTCAGACTTTATTTTTTTGGGCTCCAAAATCACTGCAGATGGTGATTGCAGCCATAAAATTTAAAAGACGCTTACTCCTTGGAAGGAAAGTTATGACCAACCTAGACAGCATATTGAAAAACAGAGACATTACTTTGTCAACGAAAGTCTATCTAGTCAAGGCTATGGTTTTTCCAGTGGTCATGTATGGATGTGAGAGTTGGACTATAAAGAAAGCTGAGTGCCAAAGAATTGATGGTTTTGAACTGTGTTGTTGGAGAAGACTCTTGAGAGTCCCTTGGACTGCAAGGAGATCCAACCAGTCCATCCTAAAGCAGATCAGTCCTGGGTGTTCATTGGAAGGACTGATGTTAAAGCTGAAACTCCAATACTTTGGCCACCTGATGCGAAGAGCTGACTCATTTGAAAAGACTCTGATGCTGGGAAAGATTGAGGGCAGGAGGAGAAGGGGACGACAGAGGATAAGATGGTTGGATGGCATCACCAACACAATGGACGTGAGTCTGAGTGAACTCCGGGAGACGGTGATGGAAAGGGAGGCCTGGCGTGCTGCAATTCATGGAGTCGCAAAGAGTCAGACACGACTGAGTGACTGAACTGAACTGAGAAAGAGTAGATCTAAAACATTCTCATTACAAGAAAAAAAGTTTGCAACTATATATATGGTGACAGATGTTAAGACTTTCGATAGTTATCATTTTGCAATATACACAAATATCAGATCATTATGCTGTACACCTGAAACCAATACAATGTTACATGTCAGTTCTATATGAAAAAAATTGTAAAAATTGTCAAACTAAAAAAATTTTTGCAATCAGCAGCAAACTTTGAGTGAGGCAGATAATATCCATAATATGGGTGGGCTTCTTTCAATCAGTTGAAAGCGTCAAGTAAAAACATTGAGGCTGCCAAAAGGAAGAAATTCTGCCTCCATGCCTTCTTCAGACTCAAAACTGCTATCAGCTCCTGCTGGAATTTTCAGCCCACCAGTCTTGTCTCACAGATTTAGGACTTGCCAGTCCCACAATTGCATAAGCCAATACATATCTATCTTTTTCTTTATCATGTCTATCCATAGATGATCTATATCTTCCACTGGCTCTGTTTCTTTGGAGAGCCTTCCTTGAGTAACTCCCGCCCCAAATCCCAGGTACAGCTCCTAATCCAGAGGCTGCAGAGGAAGAATTTTCTTTCCTGCCCCACACTGTCTCTTCCCTCTGCCTTCTTTTCTTTGATTTGTCTGTCTTTCATATTGGCAGTTTTTCTCATCCATGATCCTTTCCCAACTATATAAATGATGCATGAGGTAGCTGATGGAGACTGCAGGTAGAATTATCAATTGGTGGGCTTTATTTACCATAGGGTTTTCACGCTTGGACCTGGCCCCTTTTGGGGGCAGGGGGTATCTATGTTTGTAAGTTGTTTGCAGTGAAGGCACTTATCAAAGAAATAAACGTGATAATAGTTTCAAGGATTTGAGTGTGTTCATTTCTAGGTGAAGAAAGTCTGCTTTATGCTTAGTGTGAATGAGAAAAGACCCACCTCAAGGCAACTGTCATGAAAATTTGGAACACGAGGAATATGAGAAAGATGCTTATATACACCTCCTGGAGCATGTTTGCAAGCATCTCTAGAATAGACACCTAACTCTTCTAGCGTCTGCTAGCGTGCACATGGCCAGCATAATAGATGTTGCCAGATCACTCTCCTACATGTCCCAACTGAAAGCAGTGAATGACAGTGTGATCAGACTTCATGTTTTGCAATCTAATTAGGGTGAAATAGTATTTAATTACCATTTTAATTTGCATTTTCTCTTTATTAGAGAGGTGTGGCATATTTTCACATATTTATTGTTCAGATCTATTCTCTGTTTATTGTGTATAAATATCCTTCATTCATTTTTCTTACTAATTTGAGTAGTTGTTTATGTATTATAGATATTAATTCTTTTTCAGTTATAAAGTGTTACAAAAATCTTTTCCCATTTTGTGCTTTTCACTTTGTGTTTTTAATGTTTTCTTCTAGAAATTTGGAATGTTTCTTTTCAAAAAATTAACATCTTTGGACTATATCTTTTTTATATATCATTTAGGGTGTTGTCATTTTTGTTTAGTCGTTAAGTCGTATCCGACTCTTTGTGTCTGTCCATGGGATTCTCCAGGCAAGAATACTGGAGTGGGTTGCCATTTCCTTCTCCAAGAAATCTTCCCGACCAGGGATTAAACTCGAGTCTTCTGCATTGCAGGCAGATTCTTTTACTGCTGAGTCACTGTTGGGTAGGGACACATTTTTCCTCCCATATGGACAAGCATCATGTCTTAAATAGTCATCTTCCACTGACTTGTAATGACACCAAACTTATGGATATATTGATATTTTTTTAGATCTGTGTCTAGAGGGTGTCTGCTCTCTCAATTTGCCTTTTGTCTATCTATGTTATAATACCATGCTCACTTTATTTTATTTTCTAGTGAGTTACTTTAATTTCCAGTGAGTCTTACTGTAAGTTTAATTCGTCTCCATAGACTTTTCATGTACACAATAGTTTAGTCTATTTTTAAATGTTAAATTTAGAATTAGATGATCAATTAGGTGGGAAAAAGTCTACCAGTAATTTTGTATTTTACACTGAATTTGTACTTTAATTTGGAAGATATACTGTCTATTTAAAGTTGTTTTTAAGTTCTTTAAGTTTCTTTTCATAATTAAAAAATAATTTTCTCCACAAAAGTCTTATGCGTCATTGTTAGAATTATTCCTAGGTACGTTACAGTTTTTGTTGGTATTGCAAATGGTGTGTCTGTGTTAGTCACTCAGTCATGTCCAGCTCTTTGTGATTCCATGGACTGTAGCCTGTCAGGCTCCTCTGTCCATGGAATTCTCCAGGAAGAATACTGGAGTGGGTAGCCATTCCCTTCTCCAGGGGATCTTCTTGACCCAGGGTTCAAACCCAGGTCTCCCAAATTGCAGACAGATTCTTTACTGTCTGAGCCACTAGGGAAGCCTCGTAGCAGATGATATCATTTTTCAAAATTTATATTTTCCATTTGATAACTGTTGGTCTATAAGAACACTGATGATTTTATATACTGATTTTATGCAGAACATTGTTAAAATTCTAATATTAGGATTATAGACATTCTCAAGTATTCTAAATAATTATATCCTCTGAGAACAATAGCAGTTTTGTTTTATACTTTTCAATCTCCTTTCTTCCTACTCAATTAATTTTAATGACTCTAGGTTGATTCATGTTCTCTTTTTTCTTGAATTATTTAAAAAATTATTTTTCTGGAAAATTGCCCATTTGGTCAACCTTTTAAAATTATTTCATTTGTTTATTTATTTAGGTATAATTGACATACATTATATTGGTTTCAGGTGTACAACATAATGATTAGATATGTGTATATACTTCCAAATGATCACCCCATAAGTCTTGTTAACAACATTCATCACTATACATAGTTAACAGATTTTTTCTTATGATGAGAACTTTTAAGATCAACTTTCTTAACAGCTTTCAAATGTGCAATATAGTATTGTTAACTATAGTCATCATGTTATGTATTATGTTCCCAGGACTTAAGTATTTTATAACTGGGAGTTTGTACATTTTGACTATTTTCACCCAATTTACCCCTCCTCCCACCTCCGCACTGGGAATCAGCAATCTGTCTCCAGTATCTGTCAATATTTATAAGGTTGTTTGCTGTGTGGTTTTGTTTTGTTGGTTATTACTTATGATATCATACGGCATTTGTCTTTGTCTGACTTATTCCACTTTAGCCTGATGCCCTCAAGTCATATGACAAGACTCATTTTGTTTTATGGCTGGATAATATTTCATTGCATGTATATAAACCACACCTTATTTATCCATTCATCCATCAACAGGCACCTAAGTTGTTTCATATCTTGGTTATTGTAAAGAATGCTGCAACGAGCAGGGTGACACATATATCTTTTTTTCCCCTTACCATAGTAATCTACTATAATCTACCTTTTTTTTTTTTTTACTTTAAAAAGCATGTCTTTTGGAGTTAGTATTTTCATTTTCTTTCGATAAATATCCAAAAATGGAATTTCTGGTTCACATGTTAGCTCTATTTTTAATTTTTGGAGGACTCTCCATACTGTTCTCCATAGCTGAGCCAACTGACATTCCCATCAATACTGCACAAGGGTTCTCTTTTCTCCACATCCTCAACAGTTCTTGTTATTTTTTGTCTTTTTGATAGTAACAGGCATGAGGTGATATTTCATTGAGACTTTGATTTGCATTTCCCTGATGATTAGTGATGCTGAGCATCTTTTTGAGTACCTGCAGGTCACCTGTATGTCTACTTTGGAAAAAAAATGTCTGTTTATATACTCTGTCCATATTTTATTTGGATTGCTTTTTTTGCTATTGAGTTGTATTGTTCTTTATATATTTTGTATATTAACTCCTTGTTAGATAGATGATTTGCAAACATAGTCTCCCATTCAGTAGTTTGCCTTTTCATTTCATTAGTGGTTTCCTTTGCCTTTTAGCTTGATGTAGTTTCATTTGTTTAGGCTTCCTTTTTGTTGCCTTTAGTTTTGATGTCAGATCCAAAAAGTCTTCATCAATGACAAGAATGACTATGCCTTTTAAAAAACTGGTTGGCCTATTGTTTCCATAGAATTTTCCTAAATTTAAAAAGAAATCTAATTTTATTTGTATTTGTTTCACTTTTAAAATTCCTGCTATTACTTACTATATTTAAACCTTTTTTCATCGAGTTTTGCTCTTTCTTTTCTTATGCTTTCTTCTTTTTTCCCCTCTATATGTATGTATGTTTAGTCCTCTGAGTTATTTCTAACTTCTTATTTATCTATTTATCTTATTAATGTTTAGACTATCTTTCACTATTTTATACATACATGTATACACATATATATGTTCATTAAAAGTTCAGTTCAGTTCAGTCACTCAGTCGTGTCCAACTCTTTGCAACCCCATGAATCGCAGCACGCCAGGCCTCCCTGTCCATCACCAGCTCCCGGAGTTCACTCAAACTCATGTCCATCGAGTTGGTGATGCCATCCAGCCATCTCATCCTCTGTTGTCCCCTTCTCCTCCTGCCTCCAATCTCTCCCAGCATCAGGGTCTTTTCCAGTGAGTCAACTCTTCGCATGATGTGGCCAAAGTACTGGAGTTTCAGCTTTAGCATCATTCCTTCCAAAGAACACCCAGGACTGATCTGCTTTAGGATGGACTGGTTGGATCTCCTTCCAGCCCAAGGGAGTCTCAAGAGTCTTCTCCAACACCACAGTTCAAAAGCATCAATTTTTCAATGCTCAGCTTTCTTCACAGTCCAACTCTCACATCCATACATGACCACTGGAAAAATGATAGCCTTGACTAGATGGTCCTTTGTTGGTAAAGTAATGTCTCTGCTTTTGAATAGGTTATCTAGGTTGGTCATAACTTTCCTTCCAAAGAGTAAGTGTCTTTTAATTTCATGGCTGCAGTCACCATCTGCAGTGATTTTGGAGCCCCCAAAAATAAGGTCTGACACTGCTTCCACTGTTTCCCCATCTACTTCCCATGAAGTGATGGGACCAAATGCCATGATCTTAGTTTATGAATGTTGAGCTTTAAGCCAACCTTTTCACTCTCCTCTTTCACTTTCATCAAAAGGCTTTTTAGCTCCTCTTCACTTTCTGCCATAAGTGTGGTGTCATCTGCATATCTGAGGTTATTGATATTTCTCCCGGCAATCTTGATTCCAGCTTGTGCTTCTCCCAGTCCAGCATTTCTCATGATGTACTCTGCATATAAGTTAAATAAGCAGGGTGACAATATATAGCCTCAACGTACTCCTTTTCCTATTTGAATGAAACCAGTCTGTTGTTCCATGTCCAGTTCTAACTTTTGCTTCCTGACCTACATACAGATTTCTCAAGAGGCAGGTTAGGTGATCTGTACTCCCCCCTGGAGAAGGAAATGGCAATCCACTCCAGTACTATTGCCTGGAGAATCCCATGGACAGAGGAGCCTGGTAGGCTACAGTCCATGGGGTCGCAAAGAGTTGGACATGACTGAGAGAATTCACTTCACTTCACTTCACTATTGTGATCCACACAGTCAAAGGCTTTGGCATAGTCAATAAAGCAGAAATAGATGTTTTTCTGGAACTCTCTCGCTTTTTCCATGATCCAGCAGATGTTGGCAATTTGATCTCTGGTTCCTCTGCCTTTTCTAAAACCAGCTTGAACATCAGGAAGTTCACTGTTCACGTATTGCTGAAGGCTGCCTTGGAGAATTTTGAGCCTTACTTTACTAGCATGTGAGATGAGTGCAATTGTGCGGTAGTTTGAGCATTCTTTGGCATTGCCTTTCTTTGGGATTGGAATGAAAACTTCCCGTTTCCAGTCCTGTGGCCACTGCTAGTTTTCTAAATTTGCTGACATATTGAGTGCAGCACTTTGTGGATCACCACAAACTATGGAAAGTTCTTAAAGAGATGAGAATACCAGGCCACCTGACCTGCCTCTTGAGAAATCTGTATGCAGGTCAGGAAGCAACAGTTAGAACTGGACATGAAACAACAGACTAGTTCCAAACAGGGAAAGGAGTACATGAAGGCTGTATATTGTCACCTGCTTATTTAACTTATATGCCGAGTACATCATGAAAAACTAATGGGCTGGATGAAGCACAAGCTGGAATCACAATTGCCAGGAGAAATATCAATAACCTCAGATATTCAGATGACACAACTCTTATGACAGAAAGTGAAGAACTAAAGAGGCTCTTAATGAAAGTGAAAGAAGGGAGTGAAAAAGTTGGCTTAAAACTCAATATTCAGAAAACTAAGATCATGGCATCTAGTCCCATCACTTCATGGCAAATAGATGGGGAAACAACAGAAACAGTGAGAGACTTTATTTTTTGGGACTCCAAAATCACTGCAGATGGTGACTGCAGCCATGAAATTAAAAGATCTTGCTCCTTGGAAGAAAAATTATGACCAACCTAGACCCATATTCAAAAGCAGAGACATTACTTTGCCAACAAAGTTCTGTTCTAGTCAAGGCTATCATTTTTCCAGTGGTCATGTGTGGATGTGAGAGTTGAACTGTGAAGAAAGCTGAGCACTGAAGAATTGATGCTTTTGAACTGTGATGTTAGAGAAGACTCTTGAGAATCCCTTGGACAGCATGGAGATCCAACCATTCCATCCTAAAGGAAATCAGTCCTGAATATTTCATTGGAAGGACTGATGCTGAAGTTGAAAGTCCAATACGTTGTCCACCTGATGTGAAGAACTGACTTATTGGTAAAGACCCTGATGCTGGGAAAGACTGAAGCCAGGAGGAGAAGGGGATGACAGAGGATGAGATGGTTGGATGGCATCACTGACTCAGTGGACATGAGTTTGAGTAAAGTCTGGGGGTTGGTGATGGACACAGAGGCCTGGCATGCTGTGGTCCATGGGGTCGCAAAGAGTCAGACACGACTGAGTGACTGAACTGAACTGAAATTATAGATACACAGCAGAATTAGAGACCAGCTTTGGAATTCAGCTTATACCTGTCTTTAGTTCCCTCCTTACGGAATTGGTTCTTTGGGGAGACAGCTAATTAAGTTCACTCTTGAAGAGACAGGCTTTTGGGGGTAGTGATGCTTGTCCAGGCTGCTTCCTCACCCTTATATCACCCTCTCCTCCCAGCTCTGGGGTTCCCATTCAGGAGCCTCAGCTGTGAAGTCCTGCTCTGTGGTCCTGGCCTGGCAGAGCCTCTTCCTGCTCTGACCTTCTCTGTCACTGAAGCAGATATGAACTGTTCTTTAGTCAATGACTCTTACCCCGTGCCCTCCTCCTTTCCCAGGCTGTTAGCCTCTTCAACAGGGATCGTCCCCCAGTGCCCATCACCCCAGGACATGGGCTAGGGCTGAGCCCCCACTCAGGGCTCCACTAAGTAACATTGATGGATGGGGTGATAGCTTCATCCAAGAGAAAGAAATGCAATGTCCTTTTCTCCTGATGTTTATAATATCCTTATTGAGCAAAATATACATGGCACCAACACTGAGTCCCTTGATTGTGTGTGTACCTATGTAAACCTTGTTGGTTTGTGAAATCCAAAAGTCTTGGATCCAAAAGTCTTAGCTCTAGTGGATGGACCCTAAGTCTGTGGGATTTAAGAATCATTTAGGACAATAAAAAATAGATTCCTGGACCTTGTCCCAGGCCCAAGGAACTGGAAAATGAGAGCCCAGCAAAGCTGTTTTTAAAAAAGACATGCAGATTATTCTGATGTGGGTGGTATTTAAATTAGGCCTCAAACACTGGGGAGAGTTTGGGTGTTGGAGGTGGGTACTGGCAGGAAGAGGCCTCCAGAGCGAATGTGTGAGCAAAGGTGGAGAAGAGGAGAAGCAAGTTTTGGAGTTGCCAGTGGACCACATGGACCAGATAGATGGCCTGTACAAGGGAGCAGATGAGGTGCTGGCCAAAAGGTAGGTGGTGGTTCAATTGTGACAAATTGAACCTTTACCAAGAATACTAGAACCTCCTCCAAGGGAGAAGAAAGAAAAATTACTGAATTCCTTACGTGCAACAGTCATTGTCTTTGGGCAGAACAGATAATGTCCCATGTATTATTTTATTTTATTTTTTTATGGATTTATCCATTTTAAATGGATATTGTTTGGATTAACACCACATAATGTTAATATATAGAAAAGCTTTCCTGAATTCTAGGTAGTGTTTGGTTATTTTTAGCAGATCTTAGAGTAAAATTTTCATGATGTGAGATGCTATGAGTTATTTTAACCAAAAGATTGAGACAGGCTTGTTGCCTCAGGAGGACCCCCTGTTTGTTTGGGTAGCGGTTGTTGTTCAATTAGTAAGTTGTGTTTGACTCTTTTGTGACCCCCATGGACTGTAGCCCACCAGGCTCCTCTGTCCATGGGATTTCCAGGAAAGAATACTGGAGTGGGTTGCCATTTCCTTCTCCATTGTTTGGGTGGCATCATTCTTTTATTAGTTTTCTATTGAAATATGTTTTACATATAAATATGTGCAACATGTTAACTTGATATATTTTTACCCTGTAATGTGATTGCCATTGTAGCAATAATTAACACCTCTATCAATTTACATAATTATCTATTCTTTTGGTGGTTAGAATAATTAAGTTCTACTCTCTTAGCAAGTTTGATGACTATAGTACATTATTATTGTCTATGGTAACTATACTGTGCATTTGATCTCTAGGACTTATTTCCTAACTTGTTGCAGATTTGTATTCTTAACCTCTATCATATCCCTTCACCTCCTATCTATTGGTAACCATAATCTTACTCTCTGCTTTACAAGTTTGGCTTTTTTAGATTCTACATGTAGTGATATCATACAGTTCTTGTTTTTCTCTAACTAATCTCACTTAGCATAATGTGCTCAAGGTCCATTCATGTTGTTGCAAGTGGCAGGATGTCCTTCTTTCTCAGACTGAGTAGTATTCTGTTATATGTACCAGAATATACAATACACAATCAAGGGACTCAGTGAAGATGCTTATAGGACATCTAGGTTGTTTCCATGTTTTAGCTATTATAAATAATATAGCCATTAACTTAATATAAATAATATAGGGGGTACAGATACCTCCTTAATAACCAAAGAAACCCTAAGAAAAAAGAAGAAAACTTGAGGAATCCTATCTCTTGATATCAAACTATACACCAAAGCTATAGTAATAAAAACAGTAAGTACTGATGTAAAAACAGAAACAGAGACCAATGGAACAGAAAGAGCCCTCAAATTAAACTTCTATATATACAGTCAGCTAATATTCACCAAGAGAACCAATACCCAGTAGGGAAAGTATAGTCTCTTCAACAAATGGTGTTAGGAAAACTGGATAACCACATGTAGAGCATTGAACTTGGACCCTAATCTTATCCCACTCACAAAGAGTAACTCAAAATAGATCAAAGACTTAAACCTAAGACCTGATAACTTAAAACTCCTAGAAGGAAACATAGGGAAGAAACTCCTTGCCGTTGGTTTAGCAATGATTTTTTGGCGATGAGACCAAAAGCATAAACAAGAAAAGTGAAAAACAACAAATGGGACATCTAACTTAAAAGCTTTGGCACAAGAGAAACAACTAACAAATGAAAAGGCAATCCTGGGAGTTTGAGCAGAAGACTAATGGAGGCTCAGGGTGAACTGAGGAAGGGAACTACTGAAGATGGAGACACCAGGGAGAAGGCCACTCAAATAGCTCCAGAATGAAGTAGTGAGGACCCGCAGGAGGTGAACAGCAGTGGGTTTGAGGACAGCATCATATCCTGTGGCCTGGCTAGGAGTCAGCTGCTCTCTTCTTTTTTTTTTTTTTAAAGATTTTTTTGATGTGGACCCTTTTTTTTTTTTTTTAGTTTTTATTTAATTTGTTACAATATTGCTTCTATTTTTTTTAATGTTTCTTTTTGGGCATGGGGCATGTGGGCTCTTATCTCCCCAACCAGGGATCAAACTTGCACCCCCAGCATTGGCAGAACTCTTCTCCACTGGACCAGCAGGGAAGTTCCTCCCTACTCTTCTTCATCACATGTCTGTCCTCTACAGACCTGCCCAAACCCCCATGTCTGCACCAAGCTGTATGTCCTTGAAGCAGGAGATGTGCCTTATGCATCTCTGTGTGCAGAGTCCTGGCAGACCAACTAGTAATAAGCAATTTGATTTATCTTGCTAACGATGATCATTCACATAACGCTTCTGGCTTGAAAAGACCCTCCTGAACCCAGAAATGTATTTCTCAGGATCAAAGTATAGTCCTGGGTGAATGAGGGAAGGAGAAAATGGACCAGAGAACAGTCTACTAATAACTCAAAGAGATCAGATTTAAAGAAGCAGCAATCCTTTAATCCCAGGCGATACTGCTTCTGCTGCAAACCCTGGAGTCCACATCACCATACAGATGAGCCCTGGCTGCAATCTCCAGCCACCTGATCCTCAGAAGGGGCAGGGAACATTAGCTGTTCTAGAAGTGGGCACAATGGGCTGTTCGGGTGGGGCTGGACACTGCATTTAAGCCACAGCATGCCTCTGTCTCTCTAGGAGCAATTGGTGTGATGGAGATGTAGAGAACTTTAACCCTAGCTTGGCACAGAGGCAGCCTGATATTCCCCAAGGCTCTTCCACCCAGAAATTCTGCATTGTAAACAGAAGAACCAGTATGCAAGCTTGTGGTGAGGAAGGGCCACTGAGGCATGTGGCATGGTGACAGAGCAATGGAATTTCCTGGAGGAGGGACATTTTTGCCATCACATCTAGACTTCCTGTCTCAGGCAAGACTGCATTGTGGTCTTATTTCACCTCTTTATGTCACCTATATTTCCTTTTTTCTGGAGGAAAGTAATACATGCATGTTCAGTTGCTCGGTCACATCCGACTCTTTGTGACCCTCCTGGACTTCAGCCAGTCAGGCTCCTCTGTCCATGCAATGTTTCAGGTAAGAATACTGAAGTGGGTCACAGTTCCCTCCTCCAAGAGATCTTCCCAACTCAAGGATCAAACCCGCATCTCCTGTGATGCCTGCACTGGCAGGCAGACTCTTTACTGCTGAGCCACCTGGACATCCCATATATAGAAAAGTGCTAAATTCCTTAACTTGGGATATCTGGTTTTCTTTAATTAACAATAATCTTTTGACATTCAGACACCTCCCCTTTGTTGCAAAATTTCTGTATAACCTGGTTCCTCCTCTCACCTCCTTGGAGCCATTCTCTCAGAGTTACTTGAGATGCTGTCTCCTGGGCTTAAAGTCCTAAAAATTTGTACCAAATAAAACATAACTCAACTTTTAGGTTGTGAAGGAATAACTAGAATGATAATTAGCAGAGACCAATTGACCATAGGGTCTCAACAACTGAAATAGTCAGTTCATCCATATTCTATTTGAACTCCTGAAGAGAAAACAAATCCTAGGTCTGATGAAAAGAGATGTGTCTTTAGCAATTACCGTAAAGTTTTATGGGACCTTAACAAATTCCCTGTTCTCAAAGTTTGAAACACAAACAATTCTTCGGCTCCAAGGACATCACAGAATTTGTGTCTCTCTAAAGACTAAAAATGCAGGTGCAGTGATTCCTATGTTCCCATTTAACTCAGCTCTTTGCTTTGTGTAGAGGAGAGATTGTTTTAGCAGCCAGCACTGAAAACTATCCTTTCGCTATTTTGCTACTCTCCTTTATTTTAAGACCTACTATTCTAAGGAAGAAGCCAACTAAGGTACCTGGAGGAATGTGATCCAGATTCTACCAACCAGCTGCACACTGCTGGGACTTGAATTCAGAAGTGAATCCCATGAGGAGGTAGCTACATGAAAGGGGATGCTTATCTGAGCTGCAAGGTGAAGGCAGGGAATTCTTCACATGGGCAGTTGTAACATTTCCAGCATTTGGTTCCCGGGATTACAGGGGCCAAGCAGCATCTAGTCATGATGGTTTTGCTAGAGAAGCTGTTGAGTGTGGCTGCTGCCCAGCTCAGATTCTGTCTTTCCAGCTTTCCTGGAAATTTGCTGAGCTCCCTAACATTCTTTCCTGGGAGAAACACCAAAAACCTGAGATATACAGATGATACACTGTAATGGCAGAAAGTGAAGGGGAACTAAAGAGTCTCTTGATGAAGGTGAAGTTGGCTTGAAACTCAACATTCATAAAACTAAGATCACGGCATCCAGTCCTATCACTTCACAGCAAATAGAAGGGAAAAAAGCAGAAGCAGTGACAGATTTTATTTTCTTGGGCGCCAAAATCACTGCTGACAGTGACAGCAACCATGAAATTAAAGATCTTGCTCTTTGGAAGGAAAGCTATGATAAACCTGCTGCTGCTAAGTCACTTCAGTCGTGTCCGACTCTGTGTGACCCCCATGGACGGCAGCCCACCAGGCTCCGCCGTCCCTGGGATTCTCCAGGCAAGAACACTGGAGTGGGTTGCCATTTCCTTCTCCAATGCAGGAAAGTGAAAAGTGAAAGTGAAGTCACTGTGTCCAACTCTCAGCGACCCTGTGGACTGTAGCCTACCAGGCTTCTCCGTCCATGGGATTTTCCAGGCAAGAGTACTGGGTGGGATGCCATTGCCTTCTCCATGATAAACCTAGACAGTGTATTAAAAAGCAGAGATATCATTTTGCTGACAAAGGAAATATAGTCAAAGCTATGGTTTTTCCAGTAGTCATGTACGGATGTGAAAGTTGGACCATAAAGAAGGCTGAGTGCTGAAGAACTGATGCTATAGAATTGTGATGCTGGAGAAGACTCTTGAGAGTCCCTTGGACTACAAGGAGATCCAACCAGTCAATCCTAAAGGAATTCAAGCCTGAATATTCACTGGAATGACTGATGCTGAAGCTGAAGCTCCAATACTTTGGCCACCTGATGCAAAGGGCCGACTCACTGGAAAAGACACTCATGCTAGGAAAGACTGAAGGCAAACGGAGAAAGGGCAGTTGAGGATGAGATAGTTACATAGCACCAACTCAATGGATATGAATTTGAGCAAACTCTGGGAGATACCAGAGGACAGAGTAGCCTGGCATTTTGCAGTCAGTGGGATCTCAGAGTCAGACATGGCTTAGCAACTGAAAAATAACAACAATAACAATTTATGACAAGATAGCTCTGCCCATGGAGTCACAAAGATTCGCACATGACTGAGGCACTAAGCGCAGTCTAAAGCATACAATGGCGAAGAATAGTCTCTTCAATAAATGGTATTGGGAAAACTGGACAAACACATGCAAAAGAGTAAAACTGGACTCCTGTCTCACACTATCCACAAAAATAAACTCAAAATAGATTAAAACCCTTAATGTAAAACCTGAAACCATAAGAAAGCCATGTTTCTTCCTAGAAGAAAACATAATGAGTAAAATTCCTAAACATCAGTTGTAAAAAAGAATTTTTTAATTTGACACCAAAAGCAAAGACAACACTAACAAAAAGCAGGTATAAACAAGTAGGACTATAGCAAACCAAACACTTTCTGCCCAATAAAATGAAGACAACCTATGGAGTGAAAATATTTTCAAATCATGTATCTGATAAGGGGTTAATATCCAAAACGCAGAAAGAATTCAAACAACCCATAGCCAAAAAAAAAAAAAAAAAACCAACCTGTTAAAAAGTGGGCAGAGAATCTGAATAGACATTTTCCCCCAAGGAACACATAAAAATGGCCAACAGGTTCATGAAAAGGTGCTCAGCATCAGTAATCATCAGGGAAGTGCAGATCAAAACCACAGTGAGATATCACCTCATACATGTTAGAATGGCTGTCATCACAAAGACAAGAGAAAAGTGTTGGTGAGGATTTGGAGAAAAGGTAGCCCTGTGTATGCCCCCTGATTTCAGTTCATGCTCTAACACGCCCCTCTGAGCAGCTCCTCTCACCCAGCTGCCCCTCTGTCACTTCTGACAGTGAGAGCTTTGAGTGATGGGGAATACATGCGGTGACGTAAGTGTCCTGTCTTAATGCTTTTCCTGGGGCTGGCTGTTTTGTACCCTAACCCGAATGTTACTATGTCAGAGGTCCTCAACAGTGCCTGCTGGGAAAAGCAGAGGGTGAGATGGCCTAGAGCAATGAGGAAAGCAGTGTTACTCGCTCAGTCGTGTCCGACCTTCTGTGACCCCATGGGCTATAGTCCACCAGGCTCCTCTGTCCATGGAATTCTCCAGGAAAGAATACTGGAGTGGGTTGCCATTTCCTTTTCCAGGGGATCTTCCTGACCCAGGGATCGAACCGAGGATTCCTGCATTGCAGGTAGATTCTTGACCATCTGAGCTACCAGGGAAGCCCTAGAACTCTGAAGGCCTCCATTCAAATATTCCAAAATACCTCAGGCTTCCAGAAAGACAGAATTCTGAGTGAACACTGCACTTGGGCTTGACCTCTCCCTGGGGCATATGAAACTGAGGTAATTGATCCCAGAGTATTGTGTGGACCAGAGAGCTGGGTGTGGCAGAAAGAGTACGGGATTTAGTTGAATCTTGGCTTTGAATTTGTTTCTGCCGCAAGCATGTGTCTTTCCCCCTCCCCTTCAATGGTCTCAAGTTTCCCTTTCAATGGTTCCAAGTGGGTCGAGAGGCATTACATGCACAGCAGCCCAAGGGAGGCCCAGTGCAGACACAATCAGAGCAGAAGTAAGAGTAATCATGGAGACAGAAACGCCAACCCACTCCAGTATTCTCGCCGTGGGAAATCCATGGGCGGAGGAGCTATAGTCCAGAGCGTTGCAAAGAGTCAGACGTGACTGAAGCAACTTAACAGGCAAGCATAGGAGTAATCTGGGAGGGCTTCCTTTAGGAGGTGAGTCTTACCGAGGACTTTGAATGTGCTAGGCCACGGTCACCCTGGAAAACACACAGATGCCAAGGTTACCCCAGAGGCCACCGGGGTAACCATCCTCCACTTCATCGGGACTCGGCCTCCTTGGCTCCCACCTCAGGCCTTTGGGGAGAGGTTGACATTCACTAACAAAGGGATCCTTTGAGAATCCTGGGAGCCCAGAAAGAAAAGCATGATCTGGACTCTCCATCTGCCTACCTGGCCCTTGTGTAAGAGCTCCAAGGGAAAGAGGAGCAGTCGGCGCAGGGTGGCTTACAGTGGCTGCAGTCAGTCCCCGGCCGCAGAGAAGCCAACTCCGCTGGCTAACAGGCCAGGCCTCTCCCACAGGCCTTCCCTGGGACTAGACAAAGGAGGAATAGAGAAGAGGAAAAGGGCGGAGGCTGCAAATAAAAATTAATTAACACTATTTTTCTTTCCCTTTCTGAAGGTAATCCCTTAATCCTAAGAAGTGGGATGTATGCCTGCCCCTTGGTCCATAACAAAAAGGGAAGGTCAGGAAGAATCCATCATGTTCAAGGTTCTCACCTGTTAGATTTACTTTTGTCAATGGCTCTTTGTGTGGCAAGCTCCTGTGGAGTGAAATGGGCCTTCTCGGCTTGGACTAAGATGAGACAGTCATGGCCAAGGATGGCCATCACCAGGAAAGTTTTGACTTGGACAGATTGGCAGCTGCAGGAAAAAACTGCATGTCAGGACTTGAGTTACTGAGGGAAAAAGAGGGACTATGATTGTTTCTCAAGTGCTTTCCAAATAAATCTTTATTCCATCAACAGGTTTTTCTCTGTGCCCATTACACTCCACTTTTTCTCTGCTTCCATCCAGGGACCTTGCTAGGGATTAAAAAGGTTCTTTTTGAGGTCTTTGTCTCTAGGCTCCAACATAATCAATATAGGAAAGCGTTTACCATCCTGGCCTCCACCATTGGGAAGTGGGCAGAAGGAGGAAGAAAAGGGATGACTGGAAAGGAAATATGAAAAGTAATTTGGAACCAATCAGAAAAACAGGGAAGCTACTCTCATGCTTAACCTAAGTAACTGGACCACTATTCCCTTGGTTGTTCAGGTCAGACACTTGTGTGAGCATCACTGGTCTCTTCCCCCACCCCCTCTGAATCCATAGTGAGGGATTCAAGCCTTTGTGACCCCTTGTCTGGGTTATTGGAATGGTCTTAATGATCTCTTGATATAATATATCATTGTCCTTCAATCTAATTTTCAAATCACGATCAGAATTTCATTCGACTACCCAACTCGATCATATTTCTTCCCTGGTCTAATGGCTCCCTACTGCTTTCAGAATAATTTCCAAACTCCTAAGTATGGCAATACTTTGGTTACCTGATACAAAGAGCCAACTCACTAGAAAAGACCCTGATTCTGGGAAAGAGTGAAGGCAGGAGGAGAAGGGGACAACAGAGTACAAGATGGTTGGATGGTGACACCGAGGACATGAGTTTGAGCAAACTCTGGGAGATGGTAAAGGACAGGGAAGCCTGGCTTGCTGCACTCCATGGGGTCACAAAGAGTTAGACATGACCTAGTGACTGAACAACAACAAAGTACGGCAACGTCTGTGACTCTAAGGTCCAAGCTCACCAATCATCTGGTCTAATCCCTTCTTATAATAGACGAAGACAATGAAGCTTTGGAAAATGTAGTGACTTGCCTTTGCCCAAGGATACCAAGATATTCCAGCAAAACTAATCCCAGAAGCACAAAAACCCAGTCAAATACTCCTTCCATGCCGTTCATGGCTTCCTGTCACCATCAGAGAGGAAGTGGGGGGAGGGACTGAAACCCTACAAGGCCTGAGAAAGCCCTTTCTCTCATTTGTGTCTGTCATCACCTTGGCAAACTAGGGAGGACACCAGTGAGATGTCACAGGGCATGTGAGGTGTTTGGAAAAAACAAATCCCTCAGTTAGGAGAGTCTAAGCAATTATTTACTTGTCATCTTGGGAGGGTAGGGCAGGATTATTATGAGCTCAAAGAATCAGGGTAAAAACAAAGGTGTCATTATTACTTTAATAATGATAATCATTTACTAATCTGCAGACTCTATACAGGTATTACTCCACTCTCGAGTAGTTTACCTGTTACAACTGGGGCTAAGCCAGTGGTGAAGGTGGGGATGAGAAGGAGCCAGGTGATCAACACCATAAGGGTCAGAAGGTAGGAAAACAAACTGGAGAAAGGAAGGAAGTTGATGTGCTGCTGATGGAGGGAGAGTGCCGACGGTCCGACAGGCAAGACATTTTACAGTCACAAAAGTCATAAGCTATTTCTCTTAGGGAATACTTTACAGTGGAACTCACATTTCTCATTTTTCTTTAAAAAACTATAAAAAAACACGCCGGGTCTTAGTTATAACTTGCAGGATCCTTCGTTGCGGCGCATGGACTCTAGTTGTGGCATGCAGGGGGCTCACAGACTCAGTACCTGTGGCTCACAGGCTTTGTTGCTCTGTGGCCTATGGGATCTTAGTTTCCTGATGAAGGATTGAACCAGCGTCCCCTGCCTTGCAAGGCAGACTCTTAACTACAGGATTACCAGGGAAGTCCCTCTCATTTCTCTTGCTGTTGTTTAGTAGCTAAGTCGTGTCTGACTCTTTGTGACCCCATGGATTGTAGCCCACCAGGTTCCTCTGTCCATGGGATCTGCCAGGCAAGAATACTAGACTGGGTTGCCATTTCCTTCTCCAGGGGATCTTCCCAACCCAGGGATCGAACCTACATCTCCTACGTTGGCAGGTGGATTCTTCACTGCAGAGCCACCTGGGAAGCTTCTCATTTTTTCTTATTTGGAACAAAAACCAAAAATGTTTACTGAACACCTGCTGCTGCTGCTGCTAAGTTGCTTCAGTCGTGTCCGACTCTGTGTGACCCCATAGACGGTAGCCCGCCAGGCTCCCCCGTCCCTGGAATTCTCCAGGCAAGAACACTGGAGTGGGTTGCCATTTCCTTCTCCAATGCAGGAAAGTGAAAATTGAAAGTGAAGTCACTGAGTCTTGTCCAACTCTGAGCAACCCCATGGACTGCAGCCTACCAGGCTCCTCTGTCCATGGGATTTTCCAAGTGAACTGCCTAAGATCCCACAACTTGTCAATGACAGAACTTGAACTAGAACTTGAGTCTTTTTACAGTTAGTTGTGTTCTAGTCCAAGAAGAGCCCACATGGGTGCTGGAGAACGTAGCACTTTGGGGAAGAGAAGGGCCAGAAGATAAGGTGTCAGCATGTAGGTCTAGGGGCTAGTTCACTACCATCAAATGCCCATCTCTGATTTCCACTAAAGCCTTTGCCCCTCCCCTAGTGCATTTCAGAAAATATAAAAGGGCCCAAGTGTGAGGAACGGGCTTCCCTGATAGCTCAGCTGGTAAAGAATCCACCTGCAATGCAGGAGACCCTGTTTTGATTCCTGGGTGGGGAAGATCTGCTGGAGAAGGGAGAGGATACCCACTCCAGTATTCTTGGGCTTCCCTGGTGGTTCAGCTGGTAAAGAATCTGCCTGCAATGGGGGAGACCTGGGTTCAATTCCTGGCCTGGGAATATCCCCTGGAGAAGAGAAAGGTTACCCACTCCAGTATTCTGGCCTGGAGAATGCCATGGACTGTATAGTCCATGGGGTCAAAAAGAGTCGGACATGACTGAGCCACTTTCACTTTCACAAGTGTGAGGAATAGCCAAAATCCTCACTTCTGGGGCTCTCCAGATCAAACTGGCATCCAAAAGCAGGAGAGAAATTGTCGGCTCTCAGTAAGAGGGTGTGTTCGTTCCTCTGGAGCGTTTCAATTTTTCCAGGAGTGAGAACCCATATAAAGGAGGAAGAAAATAAAAGACATCATGAAAAACTGCCTCTAACAATTGTCCTCTTTTCTCAGGTCTACATATTCTCTTGGTGGTGTGTACCTCTTCTTGGCAGCACCTACCACTGAGGTGACTCTATCTGGAGTCATGGGGCTACTTGAGTAACACCTGTCTCCCTTGCTGGACTGCAAGTGTGGTCAGGGCAGAAACGCCCTTGGACTTTTCTTTGCTGCCTGGTATGGAGTTTGGCACTCTGCTGTAGTTAAGATGTGCCACCCAGGGTGCCACCCAGATCCACTTCAGGGAAGAACTTGCTGCCCACCTGTGGGGAACACAGTCAGCACAGAGCCTCCTGCTGTCAGCATCTTTAGGGTCTGGTTCCGCTGCAGAACAGCATTTCTGAAGGTCATACCTCCCAGGTGGGGGGCACTGCACAGTGGTGACTGAGTGGAGCAGGGAGTAGTGGATTGAATGGTGACCCCCAAAAGATACATCTGTGTTCTAACCCCCAGACACCTTGTAAATGACACCTTATTTGCAGAAAGGGTCTTTGCAGATGGATTTAAGTTAAGGTTCTCAAAATGAGGTCATTTGGGGTTTAGAGTGGAACCTAAATCCAGAGACAGATGTCCTTATAAGAAAAAGGCAGGGCTTCCCTGGTGGCTCAGTGAAAAAGAATCTGCCTGCCAGCGCAGGAAACATGGGTTCGATCCCTGATCCAGGAAGATCCCACATGCCGAGGAGCAACTAAGCCCATGTGCCACAACTACTGAGCCTGGGCTCTACAGCCCGTGCTCTGCAACAAGAAAAGTCACAGCAATGGGAAACCCACACACCACAGCTAGAGAGCAGCCTGTGCTTGCTGCAATTAGAGAAAAACCCTCACAGCAAGAAGACCCAGTTCAGTTCAGTTCAGTCGCTCAGTTGTATCCGACTCTTTGCAACCCTTTGAATCGCAGCACGCCAGGCCTCCCTGTCCATCACCAACTTCTGGAGTTCACTCAGACTCACATCCATCAAGTCCGTGATGCCATCCAGCCATCTCATCCTTGGTCGTCCCCTTCTCCTCCTGCCTCCAATCCCTTCCAGCATCAGAGACTTTTCCAATGAGTCAACTCTTCGCATGAGGTGGCCAAAGTATTGGAGTTTCAGCTTTAGCATCATTCCTTCCAAAGAAATCCCAGGGCTGATCTCCTTCAGAATGGACTGGTTGGATCTCCTTGCACTCCAAGGGACTCTCAAGAGTCTTCTCCAACACCACA
>SJXQ01004553.1:11909-54046 GCA_006408695.1 Aepyceros melampus
TTCTTCCAGTCCATCGTTTCTCATGATGTACTCTGCATAGAAGTTAAATAAGCAGGGTGACAATATACAGCCGTGACGTACTCCTTTTCCTATTTGGAACCAGTCTGTTCCATGTCCAGTTCTAACTGTTGCTTCCTGACCTGCATACAGATTTCTCAAGAGGCAGGTCAGGTGGCCTGGTATTCCCATCTCTTTCAGAATTTTCCATTTAATAAATTTACAGTGAATAAATGAGCAGCTGATAAATGGATTATTGTTGGAAGTAGTTGCTAATGCAGGGAGAGGTAATAGGATGAAAAACAAGAATAAGGCAATGAGGTGCATACTGAGCTCACGTTAGTCCTAAGTATTCAGAAGGAAATCAAGACCTGGTAGAAACTGCTGAGTCAGTTGTGATTTTTCTGTGGAACCAAAGTGACCCTACGGTGAGAAGCCAAAAGAGGGAGATTATGGCCAAAGGAGAAAGAGGCACTTTCACAGAGGCACTAGCCTCTGGTCAAAAGGACCCTATACGTCTGTACAGTGTTGCTTTTATACATTTGCTTCCTAATGATGTTATTGCAAAAAGTATAAAAGTCTGTTTTTGTAGAATATGAAATTTGTGTCTTCATACTTATAAAAACACATAAGAAAACACGTGTGGGATCATGACGGTAATCCAGAGGATTATGCTTATTTGCAGTTAGTTGATTTTGTGTATGCATATCTACTTGTCTGCATGAGGGTTTTGTGTGTCTGTCTTCTATACAGTGTTACAGAGAGCATCTGGATCATAAATGAAATTAGTTTTTTACCTCCTTTTTAGCCTCAGGTGTAGTTGTGTATGTTTTAGCAGTTGATTTTGTTTTATATAAAAGGGACAGTGTTTGTGAAAGTAACTTTCATGTGAACTTTGATTTTTAACTGTATTTGCAAAGTTTGCTTTTGGAATTTGTAGGGTCCTGTGTGAACCTCTGAGATAATCTCTTTATCCTGATATCCAGAGCCTAGGGGTTTCTCAAGAGTATGTATGCTGAGCTTTATACTTATTTCTTTGTAGAACATACCAGGAGTTATGTTCTAACTAGGTAGCATCTTACTTTGATTGGTAGTAAAGAAAGAGGGAATCAACAGAAACAGGCAAAGTATCTTTAGATTTTCTTTTGATTCATTTGAGGTGGTTCTTCAGCAGATTGTATCCACACTCTTCAAGTGGAGGTTAATTTATTGCTTACATATTTAACTCCTTTTTCCTCTTGCTCTAAAATACTCTTGAAAAATATACAAACCTTTAGGCTCTTAACTTAATTTTCTCTTTTTCTCTGATTGGCAAATCCCAATAGAGACAAAAGATACGTCCTTGTGTAAAGTCTATGCGTTGAATCCCAAGTACTGATCTATAGAGTGTAAGTCAGTTTTCTTGCTCTCCAGTAGTGCCTGGAATATTTCACTTGTTGTTACAAATCCATTTCTGGGCGTATTTTTAAAAAGTGAAAAAAATATATTTTGAAGGTGCATCTCTTATATTCTGAGGAAGCACATGGCAATCTGAAGAAAACATACCTGAGGGTTCCTCAAATTTTAACCACCTTTTGCTTGTGTATTCAAAAAGAAAAAAAAATCATTCTGAAAATGATTTCCACACACAGATTCACACAAAAGGGCAGAGAAACGTGCAAGGCTGGTGCAGCCTGGGTGACCCAGCTGTGAATTCACACTTCAGACCTCAGCCCTTTTGCGGGAAAAGAAAGGAATGGCTAGCGTTCTCTAGTGCCTCCTTGACTGTGTGCCCCTGTCCGTGCCCTTGTGTGCCAAGATCGGTGTGAAAGCTGAGGAACTCGGGTCTGAAACTTCGACAGTGTGTTCCAACACAGCTTCAAGTTGCGTTTTCCAGAACAGCTTCCTGAGTGGCGGTGCGCACAGCCTCGACTTCTCTATGCACAGATGGCAGCACACCAGAGGAGAAATGCAATTTCCTAAGCCCTCGGGTTGTTTTGGAAGCCTGGGCGCTCTATTGCCTCTGATCATCTCCAAACCGGGAGATTGCCTGGGACAGTTCTCATCTCTAGCTTACTTCCTCGCCTCGCCAGCTGCCACTGGCGCCCCCAAGCGCCGCGCTCCAGCCCTTCTCTGAACCTCTTTCCCGCCGAAGCAAAGACCTGGCGAGCCTCCGGGTCTCCCAGGAAAGGCATTGAATATAATTGCCAGAGGCTAAGAGGCAGAAAGCAGAACCTCAGAGACTCCCTCGCCCGCAGTTCATTCCTGTCTTGGATTTCCTCTTTGCAAAGGAGGAGTTGCCAAGGATGGTAAAGGTGCCCGGTAGAACTGTGAGGTTCAGAGCTTAGGTTTCCTGCCCCCATGCCTCCCGCTCCTCAGAGACAGAGACAAGCAGCTACTTGTGTGGTGGGGAGGGGGTCTGTGGGTGAAGAAGGTGGAGACGAGAAAGTGCCAAGTGCCTCTTGGTAGCATGGTGGGACTTTTCTTTCCCGTTCTCTTATACTCTTCTTCCCAAAGCCCCATCTGGCTCGGTTACACACTCCCTAGCGCACCAATACAGTGCCAGCCTCACACATCCTCTGGGAGGCACAGGCTAAACCCCAACTTGAGTGTACACAGACCATTAACGCCCAGATGCTCATTTTCCTTAACCTTCTATCAGGCTTTTCTAGGGCTCCCCTCGGAGTCAGGGACTGGAGGTGGGTTGGGGAACCCAAGGAAGGGCGCTGGCAGTCCTGAACTGCGGTGGCAGTTCGCCCCTGTTCACTTCCACATTTGCCCTCCATTTGTTGGCAAAGGCTCTTCCACCCTCTGGAGTGGCTGGTTGTCAGGAATTAGGAGTCCGCCTGTACTCTAGGGGTGAATCTCATCTTCTCAGTTGCTGTTCGGTGGAAGGGGAGGGGGAGGGGGCGAGGAGAAGCAGAAGGGGAAGCCTCAGAAGGAAAAGCCGCAGGAAAAAGAAAAGGGGGGTGGGCGGGGACGTGGGGGTGATAGAAACGGTTTTACTCTTTGTCACTCTTGAACTGGGGGCGGAGGGAACTCCCCCCCAACCACCCCGCTGTGAGAAGCTATAAAAAGCAAAGGGGGCGGCGGTGAGAGAGCAGACGCAGCAAGGGAGACTGCTGAGCGCAGGGCAGCTCCCGGGGCAACGCAGCATCCCTGGCAGCGCTTGGCTGCGGGCTGGTTGAACACCGCTTCGGTGACTTTGCATGCGCGTGGGAAACCTTAGCTGGCTTCTGATCTCCAGGGTCCGGTCTGGGGGCGGTTCCTGATCTCCCACATTAGTGCCCGCTAACTTTGAAAAGGAGGACTTGAGTCCCGCAGAGGTTGAGACCTAAGAGGTAGAGAAGGAAGAGAGGAGAGAAAACGCAACTTGAGGCCGAAGGAGAACGAACTCATGTGGACCTCCTGAGCAGTTAAGAGGAGGACTGGACCTCTGAGAGCCAGGCAGGACCTCGGAGGAGGTGTGGGCAAGGAGCAACGGAAGCGGTGCGGTCCGTGGGGCTGGGTCTGCCTGCACCTCGGGTCACGCCTCCTTGGCGAGAAGGCGCCTCGCCTTTGATTGCTTCCAGTTACTGCAGAACTTCCTGCCCTGGCGGAGAAGCGGGTCTTGCTTGGGTCGTGCTTCCTCCGGGTCTGAGGCTTGAGACTGAGTTCACACGGTGCTGGGCCCCCAAAGCCAAGTGGGGTTGGGGGAACAGAGTCTGCGAGTCCCGGCGCCCCGAGTGCAGGGCCCCGTGTTGGGGTCCTCCTTCCCATTTGTATCCGTATCCTTGTGGGCTTTGCGCCTCCCCGGGGGACCCCTCGCCGGGAGATGGCCGCATTGATGCGGGGCAAGGACTCCTCCCGCTGCCTGCTCCTACTGGCCGCGGTGCTGATGGTGGAGAGCTCACAGTTCGGCAGCTCGCGGGCCAAACTCAACTCCATCAAGTCCTCTCTGGGCGGGGAGACGCCTGCCCAGGCCGCCAATCGATCTGCGGGCACTTACCAAGGACTGGCTTTCGGCGGCAGTAAGAAGGGCAAAAACCTGGGGCAGGTAGGAAAATACCCCCAATACACTCTTCAACCAGAAGAGGTAGGGACCGGGGCTCTTGGGCACTTCATTTGACTTAGCCCACACGGAGTGCGCCCCCAGGTGTGGCGCGCAGGATAGCTGGGGAGGGGTTCCCAGATGCACGATTGCGCTGGCGGGGATGGCTGTGTGGGTGTGAGTGCTGGAGGATGTGGAGCGGGCGGGATGGATAGGGGATAGGGTACTTTCTCATCTCTGTTTCGGGATATGGGCATGTACCAAGCGCTAGTGAGTACCGGGGAAAATGGCCAGGACGGTCCTTCTCCGCATTTAACACAGTGGATGTCGAGGATGCTGTTACTAGCTAACACAGAGCAACTATTGGGTGTCAGGCATTGTTCTATGAGTTTTCCATGTATTTAATCTTCACCACCCTATGAGCTTGGCGCTGTTACATGCCTTCCCTGCAAATGAAGAAACTTAGGCAAGGAGTAGAAGCTATTTGCCCAAGGCACACACTTAGTGTAGGTGGCAGAGCGGATTCCAGTTTGGACAGTCTGAGTCCAGTTTCTGGGCTCTTCTCCCATGCACTTTACAATCCGAAGGGAAAACTGACCGTTTTCCAGGTTCTCCTTCCTTCTCAGTTCCGTGAAGTAAGGTCACATACAGAAAACCTCCTTTCTCACGTCTGGATGTAAATCATCCCAGAGGAAACAATGAGCTGACAGAGGTAGTATCAGGTGGGGAGGGCCAGGGCCCCTGGGACATGGCCAGGAGAACTCCCGAGGTATGTTTTCCAGTGAAAACTTTCCCGAGCATCTTTGTCTCTGTCACACAGGCAGACAGGGAGATTGACAGTCATGTGAGTAGTCACACAAACAGACCCAGAGAGACAAGAGCTCGCATGCTCCACGGGGCACCCGCTGTGGCCAGCATACAGCAGCCAGGAAAGGGAGCCCTGTGGGCACTGGGAACCACTACAGCTCCCCCTTCCGCTCCTTTTGTGGGAAGCCAAGACTGAGAGCCAGTTTGCCCAGCAGCACGGGCCCCTCACACAGCCCAACTGTCAACTCATAAAGGCAGCTCATTGCCCCACAGATCGTGGGTTTCCTTGTTTTACGAGAGGAGCCTGCTGCAGCTGCTGTGCGCGCTCTCAGCAGCGTCTCCACTGCCCTTGCCCGCAGCGCCGGCGTCAGGGTGAAGATTGACAGCCAAGCCCGGTGCTGGAGGGACCACAGGGAAGAGTCTGCTCCGCTTGGCCCCCTACTGCCCTCTCACGGGGAGAGTTTTGCTAGTTCTGCAGTTCCAGAATGCTTCCTGGGTTCTGAAATGTCAAACATTTCAGCTCTCCTCTGAAAGGATAACAAAGTCTGCAAACACAAGATTCTTTTTAATGACTCAGGGGAAATAAACTATACATCTGCATGCACACCATAGGCATACATGTCCTGTGCATATTCTCACACATGGGCACACACTCCATCCACACTTACAAGACCACGCTCATTGCCTTTTTCTCCTCGTTAGGAAATGCTCTGCCGTTTTCAATAGGAACTGACAACATTCGCTTAGAAACCCATCACACAATGGGTCAAAGCTTACGAAGAAAGGGTGCGCTCAGTCCAAATCATCTTACTTTTCCCCCTAATGTTACTGACTTCAAATTCCACCTTATCAGTTGTTGAAAAGAGCCGTGTTGAGTTCAGCCAAGAACAGAGGGATGGACCCAGTCATCCTTGAGGTTCCTTTTGATTCTATGTACATTCTGTGCATTTCTGTAAAGAAGTTTAAAAGTTTCTATTTCTGACACCGTGGGCCCTAACACCTAATGTTGCTCAAATTATCAGTTGTCAGTACTGCCACTAGCCGTAGGGTTATATGGGCTAGACTGTGGGATCCGTCTAAAAACCTGGCTTATCACTTATGTGTTGATATTACATCCATATACAAATATGTTTGCTTATTTTTCTCTCTCTCCAAATTTTTGCTCCTTAAAGAGGATGTGAGTTACATTGCATGTCTTCAAATTGAAGATTTCTTTTATACATCAGTTGAAGTTCCTTTTTGTTTTTTTGAGTTGAATATCTTTTATGCTCTCCATATCTTAGTGGTTCAATGGAATATATTTCATTATATTCACTTAATTGTAATACAGGATCCTTAAAAATTGACATCAGATTTGTGAGAAAATTGTAACATATTAGAGAGAGTGGGAACATGGAATGAAACAGTGAGTTGAATCACAGGAAGATAGCTGGGAAGTAATTATCTTTTGTATATTCTGGCTTTGCACTTGTTTATCGGGTGGTCTAAAATGTGTACTGCTGTGAAGGAACAAATAGAAAAAAAATCTTTTTCTTGTAGAAGTAGAGGAATTCTTTGAATACTTATGGATCTCTTTATCTTCTTTCTTCCACTTCTTATGTGGTTACCAAAAATTTTAGCACTCTTATTTTCAACAATGGAATGGAAATTAGAAAGATTGTTCCAAACGGAAGAGCCACATCCTTTTATGGAGAAAAACTACAAATAAAATTCAGTTGAGCTGAATTTTTATCCATTACAAAATAATTGATTGAGAAAATTTGTAAGTAAAATGCCCACTGTTAAAACTAGTTATATCGTGTCATCTTGAGGCCTAATAAGTCTGTCTCCCATCCCTAATCTTTGATAATGTTCTGTTAATCAGTCATTGTCTTAGTCACTCAGTCGTGTCTGACTCTTTGCGACCCTGTGGACTGTAGCCCGCCAGGTTCCTCTGTCCGTGGGATTCTCCAGGCAAGAATACTGATGTGGGTTGCCATGCCCTCCTCCAAGGGGTCTTCCCAAACTAGGGATTGAATCCAGGTCTCCCGCATTGCAGGTGGATTCTTTACTGTCTGAGCTGCCAGGGAAGCCCTGAACAGTAAAGATACAGGGATCAGAGACTGTAAGATATAACCTCAAGTATGAATGTTAGAAACTTAGTCTTTAGTCTTCTTTTCCTTAAGTGAAAGTTGAATGATTGTCTACTTTTCCTGATTTATTTTCATAATGGAGAATAAAAATAAAAATGTTATTGCTATTGCAGAAGAAATTATTGAAGAAATTTAATAATTCATTAATCTACAGATGTGAAAATGAGGCTAAATAGGCTCCAAGGTTTTCTTGATTCACCGTAGTCTGATCTCATATGAAGAAAATATTATTTATAGGAATTCTACTTGTCCTGTCAGCAAGGTGGATTATTTGTAAATCACTTCTGGAAAAGTTGTCTTTGAATTTCAGGAAAGCTTTAGAGGGCGCCCAGAGAAAATGCACTGTTCTCCAGGGGTGTTAAAATTCTCATCCTTAGGTTTGTTTTCAAAGACATAGTTGTGAGTTTTGATTCAAACTGCCATAGAAAGTTGAATGTCTTAGTCTTCATTCAGGTGATGGAAACAGAAGTAGCAAAAATTATTTTGGTGAATTATTCACATTGTTTTAATTTGACTTTCCACCACATCTATTATTACTGATGGGTTTTAAAAGGTAGTATGCATTATATATGTATATTGGATAAATTAGATCGTAGGACTGTAACTAGCATATATATGAATAATTTATACATCTCAATTTATGAAGAAACTTGCAAACTTTCTAAATCAAAAGCATTATTAGACAAAATTTTCAATATCATGTGAACAAATATATTTTGATTAAGGACACTATTGCTCAATATCACCTCAGTTGTATGAGGTATCGATTTTTGCAGACCACCTTAAAGGCAGATTTTTTTTTTCAAAAAGCAATTTATAAAATCAGTTTACTTTTGAAATGAACAGTGATTTTTTATATGTGAGTGAAAATCTTTTGAATGTGTTTGTAATTGCTTCTTTTAGCCTTTACTCCTTGTTTTGTCTTTTTGAGACCAGCAGATTTAATTTGAACACAATGCTGTATGAATTTGAAGTATCTGTAAAACTTATGATGAGAACTATGAAAAATATATTTTAAAGGTAGAAAAGCTTTTTAGTATATGTCTCTAAAAAGGTGAAATTGGTTTCATGTCAATTCAGATTCCATTATTTTCTAATATAATTTGGACACTTGAGGGACAGTGGTTTGATCGAATTATGTTGTAAGAAAAGAACGCTTGAAATACACTGAAACGGGAGCTTGAGGAAGTTGGTAAGAGAACACTAATATTTATTTATTTTGAATTTTCTATAATAAAAATGCCATATCTATTTGCAGGCACTCATGAAAATGCTTATTGAAAAAAACTATTTTCTGTAGGTGATCGCTTAACTTTCTAAAATGAGCCATGACCTTTTTTTTGAAAACCCGAGCCCAACTTTCCCCTCTTAGAGGTTAAATATTTGCTATCTCCTCTGTACTTCAGTTGACACTAAACATAATCAGGAAAGCAAGTCATCTCTAAAATTAATTCTTTCAAAACAAAAAAAAAATATTTGAAATAATCTACACTACACTACTTTTCTTTCTCTATCGATAGCAGAGAGTTGATGGTTGATACAAGTGATGGTTACCTAGTGAATAGCAAGAAAAGTATTTTAATGATATCTAAGTGGGGACATCCATCATTTTATTTCTGTGTTAGAGAAGAGAAAGCAAAGGACAAGGTTACTTAAACTCACTCCAGCTGTGACTCTGACCTTACCATAGTCTTCTTGAGTACTCCTCTCTGGTACAAACTCCTTCCCAAGATGTTTCAAATCGTATAATTTTTAAAGGAGAGAGAGCAATGTAATAGAAGGGTACCTAGGAGACTATCATGCTTTCTTCTTCTTTTCCCTGCACAGTTATATTAAGTGTACAGTAAAATGACCTGTTAAATTACAGAGGCCTTTATCATAGTCAGTATATTTAGTATTTTAGACTCAATCTGTTCTGGCTGTTCATTCTTTGGTATTGATGTAGCATTGAAAAGAGTTACAGGCTTATTTCTGTGATTTCTTGATGGCCCTTTTAAGTCATTTTGCTTCATTATACCTCTAGTCACTTGTATTCATCTATAAAAAGGTGATAAGGCTACTCCTAGTTAATTATTTAATCATTGAAAAGATTTATGCAATATTTGTATTCCTCTTAGAGTCATTTTTTAAAAAATCTGAAGCAACCCCCCCAAAAAACAAAATTAATAATAATAGATAGATTTTTGTGTCATGTAGCATTGCTTTAAGATTACATAGAAATATGTTAATATGGAACGTAAAACAAAAATTTAGTATTACTGTTTAAGGAAAGCAGAAGTTAATTTTTTTTCTTCCTCTGTTCCTGCTTTACTTTCCAGAAAGTAGAAAATGATATATTTTTCTCTAATAGTTGTTGTTTTGGTTGTTTATTTGTTTGTTTGTTTTCAGAATAAATTCTCCCACATACAGAGGTCAACTGATATAAAATATGGGTGATTTTTTTTTTGTTTAGGAACATCTGTCCACAGGAGGAAAGTCAACATCCAAATATTTTAAATAGTGGCTTCCCAATGAGTCTCTCATGTTAACAATTTTGGGTTACTGCCCACTTCTTTGGGTTCAGAACAAGAAAGGAAGACCATGAGTAACACCAATGTCTAATCAGAGTCTTAGGGACAGTTCATTCTGTAAATCCTTGTCTTTGTAATAGTAAATTAAATCAGAACCATTGAGGCAGAAGAGATTTCAATATCTGATATAAATTGTCATATTTTAACTCAGTTTATGCAGCACTAAAAACAGAATTAGTATTTTAACTTTTTATCCACAACCAGTGAACCTGATTAGGATACTACATTTGTGCGATTTTAATAGTAGCTTAGATTTATCTATGTGCTTCAAGGTAGGAATGAAATCAGCAAAACAGAAAAGTAGTAAATATTTTAATAAGTTACTTATCTCTTTTCCACAGTCAGATAAAAGGGATGGATGTGCATCAGATATCTTTTGAAATATATTACAGGGTCTAATTTAATTGGTTGATTCTACTTAAGTATTATAATTTTGGCACATACAATAGCTTAAATTTAAATATTTCATTATCATACAACATTTTAATTATCCCATCCTGTCTAAAGCAAACAAATAAATAAAAGCAGTGAATGAATATGAACATTAATTAGAAAAACAAAGCATTACAATTAGGGAGAGAGACTTTTTAAGTGTTAGATTTATCCAAATATCTCCTAAAAATTTTACTCTCCATGTTATGCTTTATCATGTAGAATAAGAATGTTCTTCCCAGGACTGGAAGACAAGAGTAGCTTTCAGATATCATTTTCTTAAATTGGCTTGCAAGTAGGTATAGGACACATAAAATTATAGTAAGAGGTTCCATTTGTTACTTATTTACTCTGCCAGGCATTGCTTCAAATACTTGATTTGAATTAATTTTTTCATTCTCTCAGTAGCCCTTTGAAGCGAGTAAGTCCTAATATCGCCCTTATTTTTATAACTGGTAAAGCAATAATTCTCCTGGGACACAGAGAGGTTTTGCAATTTGTACAAGTCACACCACAGTAGGTGCAGAAAGCCACAGCAGAAACCTAAGTGCTGGAGCGTTGGAACCTGAATATTTACCCACCAGGCTGCGCTGCCCCAGAATCCAGCCACACGAAGCATGGGTACACTTCTATACAATACGGAGTTAAGAGGAAACATGGGCCTTTATTTCATTCCTCCCTATTCTATTTCCAACTCACACAGGTGTGACTCTAGGGTCATTAAAAAGCATAGCAAAACCCAAACCCTCTGTTGATGCCAACTGCTACTCTGAGTAGCCAGAGTATGAGAATAGTTTATGGACTCAAAATCAGGCACATGAGTGTACACGCATGTCATCTCTGCCTTTACTTGCCTCCCTGCCAGAGAAAATCCACTATCAACAAGGCGCACACACACGCAAATTTACCCACCAGGCTGCGCTGCCCCAGAATCCAGCCACACGAAGCATGGGTACACTATCTATACAATACGGAGTTAAGAGGAAACATGGGCCTTTATTTCATTCCTCCCTATTCTATTTCCAACTCACACAGGTGTGACTCTAGGGTCATTAAAAAGCATAGCAAAACCCAAACCCTCTGTTGATGCCAACTGCTACTCTGAGTAGCCAGAGTATGAGAATAGTTTATGGACTCAAAATCAGGCACATGAGTGTACATGTGTGTCATCTCTGCCTTTACTTGCCTCCCTGCCAGAGAAAATCCACTATCAACAAGGCGCACACACACGCACACCCTCTTTCTTTCTCCTACTCTTCTCCATTGAATTATTGCATTGCCGCAAGTAGAAAGGAATGCTACTGCATATATACTATTTTGCTCTCAGTAACCACCACACAGTACCCATCCCCCTGCCTCTGAGTGACACCATGTGCCCACTGACATCAGCAAAGTGGGCGCCTTCGCAGCGGCCTCTCTGCAGTGACTTTCCGTTGGTCTGGTTGGCATCCATCACACTGATCAGAGAGGGAGAAGCCATTTAGAACCTGCTATTGGCTTTGTTTTTCCTTTACTTTTGACCTCCCCCTAACTGCCTTTCAGATAATCGGTTGATTTGTAGCAGCACTAGAGTTTCATAACAGAATTCCTAGGGGAGTTTTTCTCAATCGCATCTGGGCTAGCTTAATGGCTTTGGAAAAGCCACTTCATCTCTGGTCCTTTTTTAAAAAATCTGTAAAATAGGATAATAATAACAATAGCAACCATAATAATAATAACACTCAACTTACTGGGCAACAGGGAGGAAGAGGAAAGTGCACTCAGTCATTTAACTGATGTTATTATTTCTATTACCATTACAGAAATATGTAAGGTCAAGTGCTCCTGTAAAAAATAGAAAGTGCCTACTTAATTTTCCCCACCAAGATGGGCAGGAGTAACTAAATGAATGCATGAAGGAAACAAATGAACTCAATTACACCAATGCCAAGAATTGTAAATCAGAAGAAAACAAGACAAAAAAACATACATATACCCGTATACATATGCTATCATGTTTCTTGTACTGCATGTTAGCATTAAAAGTGATAATAGGTCAGTGTTGTAAAAAGAAAGCAAAATAGTACAAAATTGAATAATTGGTGAAATTTCACAGAAGCAAGAATGTACCAGACATTAAAAATACAACCATGTTAGGAGGGGCTCCTAACAACGATGGCAATATTAGTTATTTAAACATAGGACCAAAACAGTTGAATAACATGTTAGAGTCAGGTGCCAACAGCATTAATTTGATATTCTCCAAAGTAAGACAGCCTGTGTAGAGGCAAACTTCTTGACACTTTATGCAGAGTGCTTGGACCCCGAAGAGCTTGCTAAGAATTTGGAAGACTTAAAACCCTCTTTGAGTGTCAGCCTGTTATATATGAAGCAGACTCAGAGATTTAGAGCTCATTATTCCCATTTCATCCCCTTGTTTGTTTTCTTTTTTTCAAGATTCAGGTAATCTGGAAATATTTTGATAATGTTAAATTGAGAGTGAAAGTCAACTCACTGGAGTATGTAATATACTTCTTTCAATGTATCAGATATAAACTGCCAGTAAGAGTTTCTATCTGGTAATGAATTAAAAAACTTCATTCCAATGGGGAAACTGTCATTCAAAACCAACTGAGATGACAGCTCACAATCAAATAACAGTGCTCACTTCTCATTCTCATTTCATCTCAGCCTTTTGAAATTTGGCTCAACGAGCACTGTGTTAATTTGTCACTTGAAATCCAAAGTCTATTTTCTAGTAACCATCCTGCATACTCTGTAGCCTGTTATATCTCTCTTATACCTGATATATTCCCCTACTTCTGTAATATTACAAATTTCTCTCTTCCTCTCTGGTTCATTCCTCTTTCTTGTTTTCGCTGATTCCTCCACGACGTTGTACCTATAAATGTGGACATTCCTTCACATTCTCTCCCCAGTTCTCTTTTCTTTCTGTTCCGTGTTCTTTTCTTTCTTTGTGTGCTGGTGTGCTGTGCTTAGTCGCTCAGTTGTGTCTGACTCTTCGAGACCCTTTGGACTGCAGCCTGCCAAGCTCCTCTGTCCATGGGATTTTTTCAGGCAAGAATACTGGACTGGATTGCCATTTCCTTCTCCAGGGAGTCTTCCAGACTCAGGGATCAAACTCGGATCTCTTATGTCTCCTGCACTGCAGGCAGATTCTATACTATCTGAGCCATTAGGGAAACCCATTATTTCCTTATTTGAATTGTTTGTCACTTATGGAGGTATGCTTGTTTAAACTACTGAGCCTCCTTGCCTGCTCAACTGTTTTGGAAGTCCTTCCAGAAACAAATCTCCATATCAAAATTTAACCTTTTATGGTTAACATCAAATTGTCAGGAATCAGGCAACCAAGTCTTTTTGATTTCTAAAAAAGCCTGCTAGAAAGTTCCCGGGGTCAGACTAATGCAGGTCACAAGAATCAAGTCTGATTACCCCAACTTCGTATGCTCTGGTCTGTTTCATCACTCGCTGCTGATGAAAGAAAGCTATGTTCATTCCTATCAATGCTTTTGTTTCTTGACCTCTGTGTATTTGATTCCTTGGGATTTAAATGACCTCCAATTTTAATGATGAACTTGTTACATTAATATCTGATGAGAAGATGCAAGTATCTATTATTTATGCTCATGAAATGTTACATATTATAATATGCACACAAATATTTTAAGCAATATGTAATGTTCGTTTTTATAGCTTGAACTACTCACTAAAGAGTCATTTTTTGCTACTTCCAATCTTATAAATAACTATTAATTTTTAGAGTGAGAAGCTTCAACATTTATACATTCACCTCAACATTTACTCAACATTTACCTGATACACTCTTAAAAGTGCTTGATATTTAATAACTGAATAAGAAGATTCTTAAAGTGTGCTTAATCACTATTAATGGTGTTATAGAAAGAACCAAGAAAAATTTTTATCACCTGCAAGTTTCAAGAACTTGTATAACAGACTAAAGTGGGCATGCTTAGAGCTGGGATATACATTAGAAATCACCTAGTTTAACTCAGCTTATTTTACATATGATGGAAGCAATTTAGGAGATTGTTGTGATCTGCTCTAATACTACAAATGATACTTTGCCTGTGACAAAGAAACTGAAACTTGTATCTTCTGACTTCTAACAAGGGCCTTTCAAATAATAACAAAGCTCTGTAGACGAATTAATTTCAGTTGATTAAAAAAACTAATGGGAGATAAATTATATGTAGAACCCCCTTCAGCTCTCAATTTGTGTGTGTCAAAATGTATTAGCAAAGAATACAATGCCACGATGACAACTGTGTCAGTAGGATTTAAAGAAAATTAATGAAAGAACAGGGCTTTGGCTATATTATCCTTGCCTGCTCTTTTAGTCATGATATTTTAATAATGCATTTAGCAGGAAGCCTGGCTGAAGAGTTTCTACCAAAGAAAGATATTTTCCCTTGTAATTAAGAACAGGCACACACGCAGGCACACAACCCTGATAGAAGTTTCAACAATCAATACTCTTAAGATGCAGTTGTTGTTCAGTCGCTCAGTCGTGTCTGACTCTTTGTGACCCCATGGACTGCAGCAGGCCAGGCCAAAAAAAAAAAAAATTTCTTTAGTCCTTTGCTTCTATTCTGCGCTGTGCTGCTCTCTTGCTCTGTTCTCTTTGCTCTTTATCTTTGAACACTGGTCATCACTGTAGAATAGACTGACCAAAACCTGTTGTTTGAAAAACCACTGACCCATCTGCTATTGCCCTTGCCTTTCAGCAAACTCAGGGCATGATGGTTGGAGATCAGTAGTACTTGAGGAGTCAGCCCCAGTGAGGGAAGGTAGACGGCAGAGGCAGGCAGGTTTTCATGGAATGAAGCATCCATCCTCTCAGACTGCTCCCACCTTCCCTTCTCATCTGCCTGTCAGCCTCTGGTCTCGATGGAGGGGAGCTCTTCACCTGGGATGGACCGAACCTCTGCCTTTCTCTCTATTTCAGGAGTAACTGACTTAAAACAATGCTGTGTTTGGTACTTGGATGTTTCAGACATCTTAATGTTAGTCTGTTATCCCACATTAGTATTATCCTTTCTGGGTGTGTGCCCAGAATGTGTATCGTCATACTTTATTTCTAAGAGTGTACAGTTGAGCATACAGTTTCTACACAGGAGAGCAGGGGAACATGACAGCCTGGGATATAGATTGAGAAGACCTGGTTAGCCTATTGTCTAACGTGCCAGACATGAAGAAATCATCTGCCAAGCCTTAGTTTTCTCATAGAAAAGTAGGGCCTGTAATGATGGTGTTTTATCTTATCTGTTTGCAAAATATAAAGCATTGCTTATTTACATTATATCTTTAGAGACTCTTTTAATGAAAAAAACTAAGTAAGACCTTTCCACTCTGAATTTATGAATGATAAATCTGAATTAGTGTTAAACCAAGAATAAGTTATTCTAGATGGATTTTATGATTCTGGAATTATAAATTCAGTTTCTGTTTTGATAGACTGCCTCTTTTCTTTTTTTTTTTTTTAATGAAAGAAAGACCGAGTGTGGAAGGTGTTTCTTTGCTTTTGTTTTCTTTCTTTGCCTTTTTGTCTTGATTCTCTTGGGTTTCTTGGGAGAGAATAAGTGCCAGTAGTAATATTTCCATATTTCTGATTAGAACTTGGTGATGTTATAATGACAATTATTATTTTTATTCCTACAGGCTACAGACAGCCTGCTATTAGAATATCCTGCCTATGACTTCAAGAAGAGCCCTATGCGTTTTTATTCTATCATGTACAAGATATGTTACTGTCTATATGTTTTTTAAATGTCTTGGAAAGGCATAATAAGGGTCTCAGTAATAGAAGTAAGTGTATTTTAAAGTTCTGGAACTAAACTTGAGCATCGTATTTTGGGCACATTATATGTTATAGGGTTCACAAAGCATAAATTTCAGGGAAACAGCCAACTGTAAAGTCAAGTTGTATGGCTGTGAGATCACATGAACTGTGACAGACAAAATGTATTTTTGCCACAAACCCTTCAAACAGGAAAGTGGGTATTTTTCAAAGCTGGTGAGAACATACTATCGTGTGGCTAAGTTGGCATTTCCTAGTGAACAGTGTAGTAGCTCTGGTCTTTCATGTTACATGTGCACGGATCTCACCCAAACATTTGTTCAGGCTATAAACAGTGCAGGCTTCCTGCTTGCCATTCCTGCTCCTAAGTAATTATCCTGAGGCTTCTTCTTCTTCAATAATGATTGCTTTTGTTGCTTCATTGTCTTCCCAACTGTTATGGCCTTGATCAGACCATTATCATTTCCCAGGGGAACATTACAATATTGTGGCAGTTTTTTGCTTCTCCAAACCATCCTCCACACTATTTCAGAAGTGAGGTTTCTTTCAGAAGTGAGCTTTCTAAAGTAAAAACTCTGAGAAAGCTGTTCTAGAAATGTTCACTTCTAGGGCATGAAGTCTCCACTTCTCAACTTGGCACACAACATTGTCAGTTACCTTATTTCTCATACTTTGGCCCTGAGACCACACAGCTGATGAGTGGCAGAGCTAGGGTTTAAAGCCAGGCAGTTTTACTTGAGTCTACTTAGTCATGCTATGCCACAGCCTCATATAAATTGGAGGCCAGAGAATCCAGCTAAAGACTTTTTATTGGTATGTTTGAGAATTCAGATGTGATTAAATTCTTCTGGTAAGCCAGTCAGCTTGCTAATTGCTTACTTCTTAGAGGTATTAGATGCTACGGTCACAGTCAAAAAACATTTATTAGACACATATGTTCTACGGGGTCTTTGGTATAAGTAGCCATAAAAACAAATATAGTGTATTTGAGGAAGCCGGTTGGAATTTTAAGGTTGAATGAGACCCCCAGATATTGTCCAGTTCAAGCCTCTATTTTCAGTACAGTATGAGAGCTGAATAGTTTGATGAGCTTTGCTTTTTATGAAGATTTTTAAGAGGAACACATGTATCTCTTAGTTATCTGGTTATCCTGACTTTAATTATGTTAAGAACAGGAACCTTCTATGTGCTGCTATAAGTGAAAACTTGAATAAAATGAAGCTGGATATCTATCTCTATGTAAAAACACTTCCTCACTAACAGAAAAAGTATCTACTTATTTTAGCCATTTTTCACAGAATATACTCTGGTTCCTTTGACAGATAGTCAGGCTGTCCTTGAGGAGTTACACTGTATTCATCAACCCGTTAAGAAAAGGTCTGACATGCTGGACATTATGGTGATCTTGTTAAGAGGTGGTGCGTGCCTGCCTGCCTTTTTTGTTCCAGATATTTTGGAAAGAATGAAATTTTAGTATTTTTGCCTGTTTGTCAGTGCCTCACTGCTCCTGGAGGAAGTCGGATCTTAATTTTATCATTTACAAAAGCACTTTGGAAACCTAAGTGGGAAGAGGCAGTTGCTGTTCAGTAGCTCAGTCATGTCTGACTCTTTTGCAACCCCATGGGCTGTAGCCCGCCAGGCTCCTCTGTCTATGGGATTTCCCAGGCGAGAATACTGGAGTAAGTTGCCATTTCCTCCTCCAGGGATCTTCCTGGCCCAGAAAAAGGCAGGCTCACAAGGAATTAGAAGCATGGTAAGAAACAACAAAATAGTACTAGTAGAAGGTAAGAGTCTGGTGACTTCAGAACGGATGGTAGAAGGGCTGTGTTAATTAAAGTGGGCAAGTTCTTACAAATTGGGTGGAGGAACAGGTGGACTGAAATGTATTAAAGAAAGAATGTGGTAAAGTGCAAGTTTAAAATGATGTCATGTTTTTTTAAATGAGCACACTCAAGCATTTATTCTTCCAAATTAGTTACTGCAGAAAACTCATTCCTTTGATATTGTCATGTAGACCTTTCTTTTGAAATCACCTTCAGAAATAGTTGACATGTTTATTAAAGGCCATAACTTTATGATCATAAACAAGGTTATATATATTGATTAACATACCGTATTCAAAATCCTTGATACTGAGTGCCTTTGTGTTGTTTCCATAAACAGAATATCCCACGGCAAGTGAGGACATCGAAGAAATGTGGTACACTGGGTGAAACCAATTCCAAAAATCTCCAAAAGGCATTCGGAGTCACAGAATCAGTATTGTAGTTATAACTGTAAACAGTTCAATGTTGATTGCTTTAAGGTGGTATACCCCAGTTTGGTTGATAGCCTTAAACAAATCTGTCATGTCACCTTGTAATCAAGTCCACTCTAGGAGAAAGAACCTGGCTGGAATTTATGTAATATGGTTACCATTTCTGAGGGAAGCAGGAACTTCAGGAAGCAATTAATGAGTGCAAGCCACTAGTATGCTCCCCACCCAAAACCCACCTTTCTGTGAAAGAGGAAGCAAAAGCAAATCACACCAGTGCATTTCCCTAGAGTCCAGTCTGATGACACCCGTTACTTCATGTGCCTCTTTTTAGTTAAAATATATGCACTGAGGTCAGCGAGGGGGAGAAAAAAAAGATGGTCTGTCAGAAGTTATTTTTTTAATGCAAAAACATCCTATTAAAGTTTCACAGAAAAGACTAAACAGCTTAACTCAGTAAAAATGTTTTTCAATTGTTCAAAATTAATCCAGTGCTTCCAAAATGCTCTTTGGAAATCCTTGTAAGTTTCCTTGCCTATGTGCCCTCCTGCTATCTTCCGAACACTCTTTGGAAGGAAATTGTTTTTTAACAAGAAAAGTCACATTTTCAATGGGGTCCTGGCCACACCAGCTGCAACACATTGTGACTAAGCCATTGTCTATTTTGGTTCTCATTGTTAAAAGGACAAGTGACCACCACTCAGGTCTTGTGCCACTGCCACCCCAGTGATTGATTACAAATTGGATTTGAATGTGTGCTGTGAATTTTCTTGTTAAAAAAAGACAAGCTTTCAACACAAAAGAACAACTATATTTGATAGTCTGTCACTTAAAAAATAAGACCAAAATACAATTCTGGTTCTTAGTAGACAGCAATAACAAAGTGTAGCCCAACCTCACCAGTAATTCTGTTTTATAAAAGAGTCCATTTCTGGGAGAGTCAGAGACTAGCTGGAGAAAATGCTCTAATTGTGGGAGTAAGATAATCCTAATTTTTAAGAACTCTTTAAAATATCTCAGGGAATCAAGGCAGAGTGGCCAGAGCCTTGGACAAATTATTGATTTCAAACCCATGATGGCAGATTAAAGAATGGCATGTTCAATGAAGAGCTAGTATCAATCATCATAATAAGATTTAATATGAGAAACTGAAGGAGTAATATTCTGAAGCTAAGATGCATGGAAAGGAGAGGAGGACCATAAATGATAGCTACTTGTGTCTTAAACACAAAATTAAGCAGGATAAACAGGCCGACCTCCAACTTTAGTCATTGCCTGCCCCGTGGATAATGTAGCCTGATATTAACCATGTTGTGACTGTACCTCTCCAGCACATTTCTACCAATATCCTAAAAAACAGCATCAGTGTGGTTGGTACTGTGGTTGGATTCTAAGCAATACACAAGTCCTTGCTTCTAGAAGATAGTGCAACCAGCATTTGTTGAGAATCTACTTTATGTCAAGAAATTTCTGTTAATTTCACTATATTAATAACATTGGTTCATCATCTCAATACCCTATAGCACCTGTCATGTGCAGAGCCCTCAGTAAATACTTGAGGGAGGCTGTCAGGCAGGAAAGAAATTGCTAAAAAGGTGACCATATGCATTGTAAGCGAGCTCAGTATTTGGTATCTGTGGTCCCATAATGGATCAGCTTCAAACTCAGAGTTATTTGAGTATAGTTTTAATACAGAAAACTTTTGTCTTGATGATTGCCATGGAAAGAACACACTTTTTTTTTTTTTGTAAAAGTGAATGAGACTTTTCCATATTGGGTTTTATTTATTTTTTTCAGGAATTTAACAACTTTATAGAACTGTGCATATAAAGTATCAATCATCATAATAAGATTTAATATGAGAAACTGAAGGAGTAATATTCTGAAGCTAAGATGCATGGAAAGGAGAGGAAGACCATAAATGATAGCTACTTGTGTCTTAAACACAAAATTAAGCAGGATAAACAGGCCGACCTCCAAACTTTAGTCATTGCCTGCCCCGTGGATAATGTAGCCTGATATTAACCATGTTGTGACTGTACCTCTCCAGTGGTCCCATAATGGATCAGCTTCAAACTCAGAGTTATTTGAGTATAGTTTTAATACAGAAAACTTTTGTCTTGATGAGTGCCATGGAAAGAACACACTTTTTTTTTTTTGGTAAAAGTGAATGAGACTTTTCCATATTGGGTTTTATTTATTTTTTTCAGGAATTTAACAACTTTATAGAACTGTGCATATAAGCTCTAGAAACTATACTGAACTTTGTTTTCTCATCCCTGAAGAAGAAATCACAGTTGCCACAAGCTTCAAGCGGAGTAGAGTATATATATCCATTAAAAGAAATACAAACCTTTTAAATATATAATAATTACTAATGGTCACTTAAAGGTAACAACAGATTGCTAGGTAAGAACCTAAAGATAGACTATGGGAAATTCAGATCCCAAACTGCAAACAGTTTATACTATTCTAGATGTCAGTTTTGGTGGGGAAGAAAAAACAATTAATACTAACTGTTCAATTGCTCTGGGTTGTCCGCCATGTTTTCTCTGACCAGAATTTCATTAAAGGTTAGTCAGTCAAGGGAGGGGCCAAATGGCTCTTTACAGCTTAAGGGAACTAGGGAAGAGAGAGAATTCCTTGCTGGTCTGATTGTTGCAAACCCGGTGACAAGAACACAGAGTATTTTTGGAATTTGCACATGCTTAACACCTGGAATATTCTGAGAGTTATAGTCATACTTCATCAGTCACCAGAATGAAAAGCCAAATGCTGATCTGAAGGAGAACTTCTGAGGCAATTCTTCTGGAGCTCACTATATACTCTACTTGTCATCTTTCAGACATAAGCCTTTAATCCCCTCTTCCTAAAATTGTTTATTTTAAAATGTGAGAAAGGCTAAGGATGTCACAGCCGAGTGGTGAGCTTTCCCTTTAAAGAAACCCATCCTTCAAACCCATCTTTAGCAAAGAAACTGGCATTTCATGTGCCGAGCAGATGACGTCCCGAGGCCCCGGCCAGCCCGCCTGTGCAGCTGCGCCTATCTGGCACACAGGTGTCCTGATTTGGCCTTCTTGAAATTCTGACACCACGTTTTCCTCCCCTGGGAAGTATGACTTGGCTATGCTATTTTCCAGTGACAACAGATAGAGCGGGCTAACAATAACAGCCCCAAGTAAGGCGATAACATAACCCTCTAACTCATACTTAGCTGGGACCCAGGTTACAGGGTTTGTTCTAGGAGTCTGGGCCAACTTTTTGGTTTTGATTTCCTCTTTTATATTGTGTTTTGTCATTCGTGTTCCCTCCTCTCACCTCTTACGATTCGGGAGGCATCTCAGAAGGGTGGGCAAGTTTCTTAGAGAAGGAAAATACTGCTGTAATACATAAACAAAGCTAAAAATTGTACATACATAGTACAGTAGTCTTCCAATCATTAGTATATATTGAGCAACCACATTCCAATGTTAAATAATGTTCAAGGGTTTAAAAATAAGCAAAACTAGACAATTTCCTAAATACTTTTCATAGTATTTTACAAAATCGACTGTGAAAGTAAAAGACTTTTTTAAATGCAGGCAACAAGGAAGATATTTAGTTGTTCTTTTCTGCATAATCTTTTACATAATCATTTCAGTCTCACCAAATATTTCTTAGTGCAGAACCCAGATGTTCTAAAGTTTTTTTTTAAAGACAGCAATATTTAAGAACTTTCTCATTCCTTTCCATCTTAGTAACAGCTGCTTGTAACAACCACTTATAATGAATATGTCTAAGTAGGAAAAACATAAGTGGGAATGATGAGGGAAATAGATGGTAATATAATTTAATGCCATAGATTGTGTTCCTGCCCTGACTCTGATTCTCACAAAAGATAATTCTGAAAATGATGTCTTCTTTACCAAAAGCTATTCATCTTTACTCAAATATGTCCTACAAATCTGATCGGCTTTGCCTTTAGATAAGTAGACATAATTATTGCTCAGCTCAAGAAAGAAAAGTTTATTACTCAGAAGTGATTTTATCCCACTGTTTTAAGATAATTCAGCTATTACCTTTGACCTAAAATGAATTATATAATATGGGAGGGATATCCTAATTTTCAAAAAGTGATGGTTTATTCCACAGAATGATGAGTTTGATACTGATTGTGGCCTACATTACAAAGCAGATTGTAAAATTAAGTACTTATGGAAATAGATTTACCAAAGGAAAGACACAGGTTTACTTAGGTTAAATCATGACAAGCTAACTTTATAATTTCTTGAACATGGGAACCAGTCTGATGACACTATGATGCCATTTATAGCCATTTTCTGTGACAGGAAATTTGTCTTTAAATACCAGTATATGCCAGTGACTCTCATATTTGTATTTCTTAGCAATATGTCTCTCTTGAACTTAAGAATAATAAATGTCAACCTAACATTCCCACTGGAGAATGTTGCAGAAGGCAACGGCACCCCACTCCAGTACTCTTGCCTGGGAAATCCCATGGACGGAGGAGCCTGGTAGGCTGCAGTCCATGGGGTCACAAAGAGTCGGACACAACTGAGCGACTTCACTTGCACTCTTCACTTTCATGCATCGGAGAAGGAAATGGCAACCCACTCCAGTGTTCTTGCCTGGAGAATCCCAGGGACAGAGGAACCTGGTGGGCTGCCGTCTATGGGGTCGCACAGAGTCGGATACAACTGAAGTGACTTAGCAGCAACATTCCCACTAATACATATTTCACACTGACCATATCAAAATCATCTTTTCCCTTTTCCAAAGCTGTAGCACCCATGGATTTCCTCCACCCATTTGATGGTAAATCTGTTTTCCTAATTGCTCAACCAAAAAGGCTTGGATTCATCTGTAACTTCCTTTTTCCCCATACATTCATGTTCAGTCCCTCAGGAAAGCACCTTAGCTCTATCTTAAAAACATATCCATAGATCAAAACAGGCATTTCTGCTTGTGAATTAACAGTTCATAGAAAATTGACTTAGGAATTTACCTTAGGACAAAATCAAGCCTGAATATTCATTGGAAGGACCAATGCTGAAGCTGAAACTCCAATACTTTGGCCAACTGATGTGAAGAGCCAACTCATTGGAAAAGACCCTGATGCTGGGAAAAATTGAAGGCAAAAGAAGGGGTGGCAGAGGATAAGATCGTTAGATAGAATTGCTGATTCAGTGGGCATGAATTTGAGCAAACCGTGGGAGATAGCAGGCAGGGAACTCTGGTGTGCTGCAGCCCAGATGGTTGCAAGGAGTTGGACAGGACTTAGCAACTGAAAAACACCACCACCACATAGGGCAGAGCAGAACCTCCCAAGAAAATACCTTCATACAAACATGAGAAACACATTTATTTTATAGTCTAGAAAGTGTTATATCTGTATACATTTAGTATTAAAAAATCTGGTATCCTAAAAACCAGTTCAATCATCAAGTCTGCATTGCCAGGGCAGAAAAATTACTCAAGTAGCATTTACTGACCGTAGCCTATAAAAACAAAAACATTTTGAAAATCCTGTTCTTTGTTATACTGGATTCCTCATTTATTTTAGTGACCAGACAGCATCAAAACCCATGTCTTAGTTGTGTTTTCTTGACAGTTCTCTTTGGCTTTTTGGGGTCTTCTTCTTTTAAGTTTTTCTCTATGTTATATACATAGCTGGCAGAAATAACTTTTTCTCTTGTTTGATTCTTTGACAGAGCAGGCTTAATTTATTGCTTAGAAATAGAGGAAATGATATCACATAAGAAATGTTATGATGTTATTATGCCATTTATCCTGGTCTCAGTTTTTGTCATAATTATTCAATTTCTCTTTTTTAGTGTTCACTTATATTGGAGAAGGAAATGGCAACCCACTCCAGTACTCTTGCCTGGAGAACCTCATGGACAAAGGAGCCTGGCGGGCTACAGACCATGGGGTCGCAAAGAGTTGGATACGACTTCGTGACTAAACCAGCACCACTTTACCAATAAAATGATTTATCTGTCATAGACACCTGAGGAAAATTGTATTTAATTTTAACTACAAAAAATATTTTATTTTGCCAAATTTTTGGGTTATTCTGTAATCCCATTTACAGGAATTGGTATTTGTGTCTTGAGATATGAAAAATATCAAACTGTGTTAGTTGATCTTGTGATATTGACAAATTAAGCAATGAAACAGATTAGAGAGTCAAGGAAAAGATTGAGACATGGATCATTAAGAGAAAGAGGAACTATGTAAAAACTGATCCTGGAAAATTGAGTATCTATATGGAAAAATCTGGCATTATAACATTACCATACTAAATACAAAGGTCAACTCTAAATGAATTAGCATTTTCATGCAAAAAGAATAAAATGAAAAACATTTAGAAGAAAATATAATCAATATTTTTTGAATCTTGAAAAGGAGGATTTTAAAAAGCAAGGCACCAACCAGAAAATAGATGATAAATTTGACTATGTTAAAAGTAAGAATGCTGGCCTACCCAGTGATACCACAAAGGAAAAGTATATCACTAACCGGGTAGTACATGGAACTGGATACCTGGAAGCAGCACATGTAGCCAACCCAAATCTTGTACCACTAAGGATTAGTGTCTAGAATATTCAACAAATTTCTGTGAGTTAACAAGAAATTAAAACTAGGTTAAACATTCCATAAAAATGAAAAAAAAAAACATGAATAGGCACTTAACAGAAGAGTAATAAAATGGCCGATGAAAATTTGAATAAAGTATCAATATTAATTAGTAATAAAGAGAATGCAATTTAAGATCCTGACTTTCCTTTTAACATACGCTAGATGATGAAAAATTAAAACCTTGAAAATACCAAGTGTGTAAGAGAATATCTGGAATTTCAGTATATTGTTCATGAGTGTGTAATACTATATGCACATAAGCCCCTGGCTATGTGCTTGTGTGCTAAGTCACTAAAAAAAAAACATGAATAGGCACTTAACAGAAGAGTAATAAAATGGCCGATGAAAATTTGAATAAAGTATCAATATTAATTAGTAATAAAGAGAATGCAATTTAAGATCCTGACTTTCCTTTTAACATACGCTAGATGATGAAAAATTAAAACCTTGAAAATACCAAGTGTGTAAGAGAATATCTGGAATTTCAGTATATTGTTCATGAGTGTGTAATCACTATATGCACATAAGCCCCTGGCTATGTGCTTGTGTGCTAAGTCACTTCAATTTTGTCCGACTCTTTGTGAGTCTGTGGATTGCTACCGGTCTCCTCGGTCCGTGGAATTACCCAGGCAAGAATACTGGTGTGGGTTGACATTTCCTTCTCCAGGGGCTCTTCCCGACCCAGGGATCGAAGCACAAACCTTTGACAGGCAGGTTCTTTACCACTAGTGCCGCCTATAATCATTTGACAATGCCTTGTAATTATGAATGTTCCTATCATCTCTGATCTAGTAGTTCTACTCCTAAGACTCCTGGGGATATAACCCAGAGAAATGTTTATTTATGTGCAGCAAAAGATATGTGTAAAAAGGGCTATAGCATCATGGTGTGTAGTATAAAAAAATAGGAAACAACCAAGCTCACAGACAAAAGAATGTATATATAAATTATGGTATATTAATGCTATAGAGTGTTATGGAACAGTGAAGATACATAAATGAACTATAGCTAGAACCGAGAACAAATGAAGCTTTGAAATATAATGGTTAGTGACAGGAGATAATATATAAATAATATGGAAGACAGTGTTAATTTTGGAGAGTCAGGAGGGTTGGGATATAGGAGATATACTAAATTGAGATGAATTATTGATATTGTTCTAGTTCTTGGGTTGGATGGTGTGTTCATAGTTATGCTTTACAATATACACATATTTAAATATATTTTGCATGTACCAAATATGTTTTAATATATTTTAAACATAAAAATTAAAAGGTAATACAAAAGAGAGATCTGAGAACCCTTGTATAACTTGAGGATGATCCGCTAAGGTGAGATATTGGCAGATGAGAGTTGTGAGAGAGGTAAATATCTCTGCTGCTGCTGCTGCTGCTGCTGTGTCACTTCAGTCGTGTCCGACTGTGCGACCCCATAGACGGCAGCCTGGGGTTCTCCAGGCAAGAACACTGGAGTGGGTTGTCATTTCCTTCTCCAGTGCATGAAAGTGAAAAGTGAAAGTGAAGTCACTCAGTCGTGTCCGAATCTCAGCGACTCCATGGACTGCAGCCTACCAGGCTCCTCCGTCCATGGGATTTTCCAGGCAAGAGTACTAGAGTGGGGTGCCATTGCCTTCTCCAAATATCTCTGAGCATACCCTTTAAGAAGTATTATCATTTTAAAAGTGATGTTTGGAGGTCATATGTTGACACTATGGTAAACAGATTAGGGAGAGTTGAATAAAAGGAGGACTCAGACCTTAGAGAATGTAGTTAAAGCCTTTATGAGTTTCCTACCCAACCAGTGATGAGCTTCTTTCCCTCTCACATATCCCACCTTTTGGCATATTCCCCAGTCTATGAGCCTAGATATCCCTCTGCTTACTCACCATCTCTGAAAGTATTATGATTTGGAGGTATTTTCTCCCTAACCTCTTTTCTAATCCTTAGAAAAGGATTCATGGCTTCAGTAAGCAACCCTTTCTACAAAACATGTCTCTATCCTATTACTGCAACTTCTTAGGCGATTTGATAGAGATTAAATTACTTACTAGAGATGAAGAGAATATTAATGCTAAGGCCTCAGTGCTGAAGCTGATATGAATCCTGGATGGATTTAATCACATGTAGAAAAACCTTTTGCTGACCTCTTCTATTGGGAATTTTATTAAATCTATTTGCTTCATGGGCTCCTTGCTTGTAAAGTAGGTGATAATTCTTAAGCTGTAGTAAAGCAGATTGAAATATCTTTAAAATCTGTGTTTAAACTTTCGCTTCAGCAAGATTGCTTATATGGGATATGAGATATTTCAGCAGTTCAGCTTTGGATGCATTTTGCCTATTGCATTTGGTGAGTGTGATTAAAGTGATTTTTATTACATGAATGGTAGGTTATATCTGGTTAGCTACTTCCTGTTCTAAAGAGAATAGAGGTGGATACTAATTCTTTTCTTTAAGAGTAAAAATTACTTTTTCTAATTTATTAGCATGAAAATATTGCCTTACATAAGCGGTTCTTAATGTTTGGTGCATGGACTCTTGGGTATATCCAAGACTTAAGATGTTATTTAATATGTTATCAAAAACACAGTGCAAAAAAAGTGGTGAGTAAACTTGCTGGTGCCTTAGCATGAATCAATGTAATGGCACCAAATTGGCCAATAGCCATTGTGTTCCTCACCAACATACTCATAATAAAGTTATACTTACATACATGCATACAAGCATATGTATTTTACCTTAAGAATGTCCTTAAAGAAGCAGTAAAATTTAATTGTGCATATCTTCAAACATTCTGTGTGATGAAATAGAAAATATGCATAAAGCACTTCTGTTGCACCTCATTACACCACTGCAGTACTTGAGTTGCAAGTTGAACTTGCTGCTGTTTTTCAGTGACAGCAGTTTTTTTTTAAACCTGAAAGAATTATTGAAAAACAAACTGTAGTTATTCAGACTTAGCAAGTATTTAGCAAGTGTTTTCTCAGAAATGGACAAAATGAACCTGTTAATTCAAGGAAAACAGCTCATGATATTTGCTGCCATGATAAGATAATCTTCAAACATTCTGTGTGATGAAATAGAAAATATGCATAAAGCACTTCTGTTGCACCTCATTACACCACTGCAGTACTTGAGTTGCAAGTTGAACTTGCTGCTGTTTTTCAGTGACAGCAGTTTTTTTTTAAACCTGAAAGAATTATTGAAAAACAAACTGTAGTTATTCAGACTTAGCAAGTATTTAGCAAGTGTTTTCTCAGAAATGGACAAAATGAACCTGTTAATTCAAGGAAAACAGCTCATGATATTTGCTGCCATGATAAGATAAGATTTCTCAAGGTCTGTATAAGTCTGCGAACCAACATTTCCTAAAAGATCAATGGATGATGTTGTGAAGGATAGCAAAGAACTTTAATGTAATACAGTATGAAAGTTTCATTAATATGGCCTTGGGTTCTATATTGTAACTAACCTTTAAGAAACTACCATCTATTGAGTTTTGGTATAGTAATCAAAGAAGAATATTCATGATTATATGAAAAGGCTATTAAGATACTCCTCCCCTTTTGAACTACATATCTAAGTGAAGCCAGATTTTCTTTATCTGCCTCAACCAAAACAACATATCAGGAGAGATTAAATGCAGAAGCAGATAAGAGAATCCAGCTGTCTTCCGCTAACTCAGACTTTAAAGAGATTTTGAAAAATGTAGAACAATTTCATGCTTCTCACTACAGTTTTCTCCTGTTTTAGAGAAGATAGCTATTTTTCATAAGAAATAATGAGGTTATGTTATTGTTTTGAAATGAACTGTTAAATATTGTGCCTTAAAAAGCTTTAATGTCTGATGTGGTCATTATTGGTAGCTATCACAAACATAAAGAAAAGCTTTTGGGGGCCCTCAATAGTTTCTAAGATTCTAATAGGGTTCTTAGACTCAAAAGTTTAGGATAATTCTCTTTTGCAAACTCTTGGTCTTTCTATTTCAGTGGTTTGGAGCAAAGTAAATAGAAAACTTTCAGGAGTTTTAGTACTTAACAGGAGAATTAGAAAGGAAACTTGATCCATTCTCTTTAGTTTTAGGTTCTGAGACTTGTCACCTCTTACTAAAATTGAAGGTAAAGGTGAAGCTGAAGTTGCTCAGTTGTGTCCGACTCTTTGCGACCTCAAGGACTGTAGCCTACCAGGCTCTTCCATCCATGGGATTTTGCAGGCAAGAGTACTGGAGTGGGTTGCCATTTCCTTCTCCAGAGGATCTTCCCAACCCAGGGATCGAACCCAGGTCTCCCACATTGTAGGCAGACACTTTACTGTCTGAGCCACCAACATTTATTCTCTTAACCATAATTTTTTTTTGCTTCTTTTTTTATTTTTATTTTTTTTAATTAATTTTTATTTTTTAGTTTGTTTTGCTTTACAATACTGTATTCGTTTTGCTATACATTGACATGNGACAAGTATTGCCCTAGAACTGGGAACATAGAAAGAAAAAAAAAAAAAAAGACAAATGTCCCTGTCATCTCTTAGAAATGTTATTTAAATTAAATACTGGATTTAGTTTAAACTGATAAGAGTGAAAGATAGTGTGAATGTACTTCATGTGTATTTTGTCAACCAAAAAATAAGACCATTGCTGTAAGGCAACAAAAGTATTTATTTTGGGCCTTAGGAATTATAATTCTGGAGACACAGAATTTGGCAGAAACCCAAATATACTCTAAGGAGAGGTGAAAACCAAAAGGTTTTTAATGGAAAAAGGAAGAATCTAATATAAGTCGTATTGCAGAAATTATGATTGGGGCTGGCTGACTGGAACCATTTTCGTCTACACTTGATTAGTTTGCTAAGGTTGTTATTATTCAAGAGTCTGCTGTGTAAGCCTTCTTTCAGGACACCATGGCCCAGTTCAAAGTTCATGTCCCATCCAGGTGCAGTCATGCATACGTCTGCTTACCCATACTCTAAGGAGAGGTGAAAACCAAAAGGTTTTTAATGGAAAAAGGAAGAATCTAATATAAGTCGTATTGCAGAAATTATGATTGGGGCTGGCTGACTGGAACCATTTTCGTCTACACTTGATTAGTTTGCTAAGGTTGTTATTATTCAAGAGTCTGCTGTGTAAGCCTTCTTTCAGGACACCATGGCCCAGTTCAAAGTTCATGTCCCATCCAGGTGCAGTCATGCATACGTCTGCTTACCCAGAGGTCTCCTGGCTCCATTTCAGTGCTCTCTTGGCATTGTAGTTAGTTAGTGTTAGTGGCTCAGTTTTGTCCGACTTTGCAGCTCATGGACGGTAGCCCGCCAGGTTCCCATGTCCATGGGGTTCTCCAGGCAAGAATAATGGAGCAGATCGCAATGCCCTCCTCCAGGGGATCTTCCTGACCCGGTGATCCAATCTGGGTCTCCTGAATTGTAGGCAGGTTCTTCACCATCTGAGCCACTTGAGAAGCTTTGGCATTGTAGACTCCATTTTATTCATTCCTTCACAATTTAGTAGATGATTTCAATTTTAAAAAAAGAATAGAAGTATTATCTATTTTTATTGCCTAACGGCTCTCATGTTTATGTATTTTAATACAAAGTTAACCTATACTTTGAAAGGGAATCATGAAATAGTGTATAGTCTTTAGTTGATGAGGGTTTAATCAAGACTCGTGGCTGTCATCTAACTCAAAGCACACACACGAGTATAGATGTTATTATATCATTGTTGGCTTCTCATCAGTAAATGAAAGCTCTGATAAGCACTGCAATAAAAGGATCTGCTTAAGGTTAGAAAACAAACACAAAACAAGACAGCCTACTAGAAGGTAAACCAAGTCATTTAAATGGGAGAAATAAAAAAGTATACTTTTTTTTTTTAGTGTAAAAAACAGCTCATTTAAACCGATAAAGTGATGGTACACTTCACAGATGGCAAAATGCTTTGGAATCCTTAGAGGAAAATAAATTCTTCTGAAGTACGAACTTGAACAATTGAGGAACAGTCAGTCACCTGGGGCCAAAATCTTATTCCTTGTAATTCGAGAAGAATTTCCACAGAATTATAGAGATTTAGAAAACTGGTTAGCAAGTACTCATTAAAAGAAAAATCTCTGTTATCCAAGGAGCCTGAAACTGCTTTTTGTTCGCACAAGAAAATGCCTTAGTCCACTTTGATACTGATTCAAGAACGTCCCTTCCAATGCTGTCAAAGTGAGGGTTTGCATATTATTAAAGTGACTTACTTGAAAAATATTGCTATCCCTTTGCCCTCCCCCAGCTGCAAGTTCCCTTGTTGAAGCATGATTTCATAAATTTATTCTGAAAAAAATTGCTTTTTTCCTTTGCTCTACCCCTTCCAGCTGCAAACCCCTACCGTGCTTTGTTCAATAATTAATACATATGTTGAAAATAAGAACTCATCTCCCCCACTACCCTTCCAGCTGGAGATTTCTAGCCCTTTCATGGTTTTTTTCCAGCCTCTTGTTTTTAGTAATATTTCATAAATACAGAACAAGTTCAGATTCTCTGGTTCCTCTTTCCAAACCCACACTGTTCTCTGGACTCTCAGTGGTTCTGATTGTTGCCAGTGGAGATTAGCCCAGGCCCTTCCTCAGCTGTAACATTACTTTTGAATTCCACTATTTTTATTTTTCTTTTGAATTCCTCAGTCCTAAAAACATTACTGAATGAGCATTAGCTAAGGAAAGGCATGGTATAATTTTCTAGTATGAAAACTGAGGAGAATTTTCTTTCTGTGCTTGAAGATGATAGACATGGACCTTTTGAACTGGTCCATTAGTAGGTAATCTAGAATTCCTTTATATGAGTAAAGTTAAGTGTATAAAAAGATTTCAGTTGTTGAGAAGATTTATTTGGTTCTACTCTGATAATCTTTGATGTTCATGTTCATTTTCATTTATTTATCAGGTTGCAAACAGCATATTCTGTTATTTGGCATTTTATGAAAAGACATTACAACTAATGAAATATTCCTGATAACAGAGTGACAGATTGATACTTCTGTTATATAATCCAGTTTTGATTATATTTGTTCATCATCTTTCTAAATACTCTTGAAAACATCTGTCTAGTAAAATGTCAAGTCTAGGAAACCATTCTATGTTATTACTACTAGTAACAATTTTAGACTTTTAATTTTTTAGAATATAATCCTAAAATTTGGAAACAAGTGTAAGTCTTACTTGGCACTAAATAAATAACCTGAATTGTACAGAATGTTCAGTTTGTGTGTGTGCATGTGTAAGAAAGATATTGTGTATGAAACACTAAAAGAGGTTTGGCCTCTTGCTTTGCTATTCAATGTTGTGGCTGGAATGAACTTTCTAATTGCATATCTGATGGTGTCTCTCCCCTTTAAGATAAACTCTAACTGCTTTACCATGACTTACAGGTCCGTGATGTTACAAGAGTGTTTATTTTCACCTAACGTGTGGGCTTCTTCTTTTTCCCATTACACATTTTACTTGGATAACTCTTGCTTACCCTACAGGCTTTCCCGAACTTCTCAAGAGAAAGTAAGATTCCTAGGTGTTCTATAGCACCCTGTATTTACCTTCATTATAGTTGTTGCTGCTGTGAATATTTTTGGTCAGTATTACTGCCCAGCCCCACTTCCCACTCAAACTGAAAATCTTATTTTCACTATTGTTTATCCGTCCTTCATTTAGCACAGACTCAGAGTGGACATGTAGTAAATATTACTTAAATGAATGAATAAGCGTTGAATTGTAAATCTTTTAAAGTACCTCTTAAATATGGAATGTGATTCCATATTGCTTTTTTATGTTGTCTACTTAGTTTTTATTTGTGGTAATTAGAGAATACCTTGGAGAAGGAAATGGCAATCCACTCCAGCGTTCTTGCCTGGAGAATCCCAGGGATGGGGGAACCTGGTGGGCTGCCGTCTATGGGGTCGCACAGAGTCGGACATGACTGAAGCAACTTAGCAGCAGCAGCAGCGGCAGCAGCAGCAGAGAATACCTATTTTCTTTTATCCTATTTTATCAAAGGCCGAAACATTAAGTAGGGAGATTACTGGTAGAGAATATTGGAGTTGAATCAAGCAAGGTACAGCCAGGAAAGGAGTAACATTCAGGAGATGAGATGGGGGTCTACTTTGGAAGTTTCTCATTCTGGAAGGTGGTATTTCCCAAGGAGTCAGCAACCACGTTTAATGGCATGCACTCGCCTCCCACTGTTCACCACAAGTCTTTCCAATATCAAGTATGTCATTATTTATCTTTGACCAAAGCATGACTTCATTCACTAGTATGGTGGTGGTGGTGGTGGTTTAGTCACTAAGTCATGTCCGACTCTTGTGACCCCATGGACTGTAGCCTGTCAGGCCCCTCTGTCCATGGGATTCTCCAGGCAAGAATACTGGAGTGGGCTGCCATTTCCTTCTCCAGGGGAGCTTCCCAACCCAGGGATCAAACCCGGATCTCCTGCATTGCAGGCAGACGCTTTAACCTCTGAGCCACCTATCAGCTCCTAAACTTAGCTACATACTAGAATCATCAGATTCCCCAGTTGCCCCTCAGAACAATGAAGTCTCCTGGTGTAAAGTCCAGGCATGGAGACTCTTGTGACCCCATGGACTGTAGCCTGCCAGGCCCCTCTGTCCATGGGATTCTCCAGGCAAGAATACTGGAGTGGGCTGCCATTTCCTTCTCCAGGGGAGCTTCCCAACCCAGGGATCAAACCCGGATCTCCTGCATTGCAGGCAGACGCTTTAACCTCTGAACCACCTATCAGCTCCTAAACTTAGCTACATACTAGAATCATCAGATTCCCCAGTTGCCCCTCAGAACAATGAAGTCTCCTGGTGTAAAGTCCAGGCATGGTTAGTTTTTAAAGCTCTTAAATGAGTGCAATATGCAGCCAATTTGAGATGCGATGTACTTGAAGATGACAACAGAGCTGCTGCCTTGGAATTACATGAAACTCCATGAGCACGCTCAAGGAAGGGCATCTTTGGGTTAGAAAATCATCTCAAGTTGTGAGCCATAGCACCACCATACTTCAAGTCTTTGATTTCTTCTCAAAACATTTCTTATTTTGTAGTGGTATAATTTAAAACTGTATTTATTTGTACTAATGGAGTCACTATATTTTCAGGAATGCTGAAATAAATGTCTACTTTGTCAAGAAAAAACAAATACATATGAAAAAATAATCTACTTTCTTACCTTTCTGAAAGCTATTCCACAAATTTTTCATGACCATATAATACAGATAAAACAGAGCCTCCATTATTCTTGAGTCCATTGACACAGAGGGCATATTAAAGTTTCATGCAGGAGCTTAAATTTAAGCACAAACTTAAAGAAAGCACAAATCTTCTGTGTTTTTTGTTTTTTGTGTTTAATGAATTCAGGATCATTCTATCATTCAGTTCAGTTCAGTTGCTCAGTCGTGTTCGACTCTTTGTGACCCCATGAATCGCAGCACGCCAGGCCTCCCTGTCCATCACCAACTCCTGGAGTTCACTCAGACTCACGTCCATCGAGTCAGTGATGCCATCTAGCCATCTTATCCTCGGTCATCCCCTTCTCCTCCTGCTCCCAATCNAATATACAGCCTTTGACGTACTCCTTTTCCTATTTGGAACCAGTCTGTTGTTCCATGTCCAGTTCTAACTGTTGCTTCCCGACCTATCTATCTATCTACCTATCTATCATTAATTAACCTATAAAAGCAAAGTTACTATGATAGTTGCTCCTTCAGAATACATGTACTCATTGATTTTATCCATTATCTCTGAAAATGTAAAGTGAGGTTCTGTTTTAAAAACTGTTTCTCTTTATAACATCTAAAATACTATCCTTTTGAAAGGTTTTCAGTTTATCAATGTTTGACATATTTGTCATCTTAACATTCCTTATTTCCCTTTACTTTCTCCTCCAAAATAGCTGCATTTTACTTACAATCAAGGAAGGTTAAAATTGTCTTTTAATTTGCTCTCAAAATTCTGTCCTTTCCAATCAAAATTTGAGAACAATATTTTGCCAAAAGATTCTTACTTAACATCCTTAATTTTCACGTGATTTGCTTTGTCTAGAAACAAGACCTAAGCCAGGGATTATCGCCTGACTTTTTACTTCTTTCACTTAAGTCAGATTGGGAGGTGGGAAGTACAAGTGAGGGGAGGGGATGAGCAGAGCATAAAAAGAAAAGAAAACACCTGCACTCAATTCAGCCATCAAATGAATCACATAGAATTGAACACTTGACAAATAACTGTGCACTTAACATGACCTTGGAGTCACTAAAATTTCAACCGGACTCTAGAAATTTAATTCAAACAAACAAACCTTCCTGGTTACTCAAAGATTGTTTGCTGAAGGTATTCTTTTCTTCCACAACCAGGTGCTTCTAAGCATGGAGAGAGGAGCTGAGAAACCAGGGAGGACTCCCTTCTAGGGTTTAGTTAGGTATCAGAAAAGTGGACTGCTTTGAAATGTTGTTGAGATGTTGGAATTCTGAATCGTGCTGTAACACTCTATCCACTTTACCAAAATTGTATATTCAACTTTATGATAATCATTAATAAAACAGAAAAAGCTGCTTTTTTTTCATTTTTTGAGTCATTTAATGTGAGCCTCAAACCATTAGCCTCCAGCCCTTTAATTTTTATTTCCAACATTTATCTTCCAGCTCATTAGTGACATTCTAATTCTTTGATTACCTTCTCAGCTCTTTAGTTTTTATTTCCAACATTTTCTTAAATGAATTGTCTTTGAAGCCAGGACTGGGTTTTATATAGAAGGCTGTTATTTACTTTAAACCTCCATTACAATTCTAGTTTCTGTATAGTTGTGCTGTTTTAAAACAGGAGGAGACCATCGTCTTCTTTGAGGAGCTTGTCCAGTGATTCTGGTAAGCTGCCAGATTTGGGAACTCATTGCTCTAGAAAACAAAGTATTTACTAAGTGAGATTTTAAAACTTCTGTTGACTAGTGTATCGTGGTCAGTGAAACTACTGATAATTGTAAGATCATAATGTAATTTGTCTAACAGAGAGTGTGTATGAGCCCATAGGATATTAAAATAATAGAAACTTCAAATCTGTGCATTTTATCCTCCCACTTAAAAAAAATACTGGAAAATAGCTTCTACCTGTTAAATTGCAAGATTGGAAGAATAATGCAAGTAGATTACAAGAGTTGCGGAGGTGAATTAAGAGAATCGTCCATAGAAAAAAACAAAAATGCCATGATGTTAGAATATCAGCCAAGTATTTCTGTGTATTTTGGGGAGGCATCAAGAAGGAAGAAACAGATGTTCTAGGTCTCTTTGCTGTTTTGTTTCACATTTTAAATTTTTTCTGTTTTTTGTTTCCTCTTGCTGCCATAACAAATTACCACAAACTTAGTGGGTGAAAGGAAGTTTCCGAGGAACTTCAACACCCTCGTGGAGATACTTCTTCTCCCCTCTGGATGGCCTCAAAAAGAAGATGAAGAACTTGTATTGCCCTCTAGCACTCAATGGAAGAGTCTTAAAACTCTACATCGAACTTTCCATTTGATAATTGAAAATACTTACCAATTTGCTAAGAGTCTTTTCAAGAGAAAAAGATTAATAGAAACTATAAGCCAGATTGTTAAAGGATGTGAGTCTGTCAAAAGAATTAGCCCCGTAACAACCAGTCAGCTCTTCCAAATTTACAGCGTACAGGAAAATATCCTGGAGAGGACTGGCAGATAAACTTCACTCATGCCAAAAGCAAAGAGACATCAGTGCCTACTGGTTTGGATTGACTGGAGAAGGAAATAGCAACCCACTCCAGTATTTTGACCTGGAGAATTCCATGGATGATCTATGGGGTCACAAAAGAGTTGGACATGACTGAGTGACTTTCATTTCACTAGTGGGTCTAATCAACCATTTAAATCAATCAAATTAATTATTTTATAGATTTACATGTCAGAAATTCAACACTAGTCTCACTGGGACTAAAGTCACAGTGTCAGCAAGCCTGAGTTCCTTTCTGCAGCCCTAGGGGAGAATCCATTACCTGGACTTTTCCACTTTCTAGAGGTTTCTCACATTCCTTGGCTCACTGGACCCCTTTCTTCCATGTTCAAAGCCAGAAATAGAGGGTTGAATCTTCTCACTCTGCATCACTCTGGAATCTTTTCCAGTTTTAAAATCTGTGTATCCCAATATTGCAGACTAATCTCATCCCAAGGGATTTAACTGTCTGCAAAGTCTCTTTTGTCATGTGGAGTCACACATTCACAAGTTCTGGGGACTAGAATATGGACATCATTGGGGGGACATTATTCTGCCTACTGTATGTGTGATCTTTAGTCACACATTGTGTATACCACGTCTTCTCTAAGTTTATTGAATTATATCTTTTTAATACAGTCAGATACATTTTAAAACTGTAAAACAATATTTTGGCAACTGCAGATGACTTGTGGTTCATGGTAGAATAGACGTTAATAAATTTTTAACTGTGGTTTTGGTCCAGACCACTCTCACAAATCTCTTAGGAAGTGATCATTATGGACCCCAGCATAGGCCTATCAATCATAACTGATACAATCCACTTTTCTTCATGATTGGAAAGGATCACTAGAATTATGATCTGTATGAGCATCAGACACAGTAGTTAATAGGTTGAAAATGAATTTTCTAAACATCTGAGTCACAGTGAAATGAATGTCACAAAATATAAGAAGCATTTTGAATAATTCAGTAGCATATTCATATACCCAAACCCCATTCACTCTGATCACACAATTTGGAATGGTGGGCCTAATGTAAATTGCTCTCTCTCTTGAATTCTGTTTTGTAGATTCTTGCTTTCTTTCAATCTACATAGCATTATTAATATGTTATGCTGAACCATTAGTTGCTTTATCACTTCTAATTTTGACCATCACTCATAAGAAAATAAATAAGTAAAACAGAGTATATGGATTCCATCCCTATGCGGTTTTCCCCCATCCTGCAGTTCAGTTTGGAATGCAAGACTTAACTTCTTAGAGCTGGCTTAGCAAATCATACTGAGCGTACAGATTACCTGGGAATTTGATTAGAATGCAGATTCTGCTTTAGCGGGGCTGGGGCAGAGCCTAACATTTTGCATTTTGAGAAGGTCCCAGGTGATGGGCTGATGGTAGAGAACCCACCAGCCAGTGCAGGAGATGCAGAGACCTGGGTTTGATCTCTGGGTCCGGAAGATCCCTTGGAAGAGGAAATGGCAACCTTACTCCAGTATTCTTGCCTGGAGATTCTGATAGAGGAGCTAGGCTGGCCAGTCCCTGGGGTCACAAAGAGTGGGCCACAACTGAGCATGTGCGCGCGCACAGGTCACGTGATGATGATGAACCCTGGCTGGGACAGATTAGTTGTACCCTAATGATTTAGTTGTACCCTGATGATTTGTTGTTGCCATGGTAACATTGCCAGCAGGAAAGGAAGCTGCTAGTTGAGGCATTTGGTGCATATTCTTGGCCAAGAAGCCAAAAGGGCCAAGCTACTATCATGGAATTATCTGAATGCCTCTAAGTCAGCACTCTGCCAAGGCCAGCTTCAGGGCAATGCCAGTGAGCCTTCAGCCTCCTATATAGCCTTTGGCTCAATGACAATGAAGGTCGCTGGGCTGGGATCCTGAGGCCTCTCCAGTCAGCTAAGGGAATTCTGGGACATGAACACATTTGTTAGGATTGGAGTGACGGTAAACTTGCCTGGGCTGAATGAGGCCTGAGGAGACTCTGGTGGAGATCCACAGACATCCTGTGCTGATCCCTCTTCTGACTTTGGCTGTAGGAGAGGAAAACTGAGCCATCCAGTAGCTAGTTCCCTCTGAAGATCCCATCAGAGTAGCAGGCACACACGGAGAATGCCATGTGAAGAGGAAGGCAGAGATCTACAAGGCAAGGATGGCTAAAGACTGCCAACAGCCCCACTCAGCACCCTCAGAAGGAAACAGCCTTCCCCTACCTGTTAAGTAACAAGGTTTTGTGGACTTGAGCTATGGAAGAGCTCACTTTCAACCTCTCCATAATCCTGTAGGAGGTGCCCTGAATTATGTACTATTAGCCATTTATGGAATATGATAACATCTGATACTATGTGTGCATGCTCAGCTCAGTTTCTCAGTTGTGTCCGATTCTTTGTGACCCCATGGACTATAGCCCATCAGGCTCCTCTGTCCACTGGATTTCCCAGGCAAGAATACTGGAGTGGGTTGCCATTTCTTCCTCAAGGGGATCTTCCCAACCCAGGGATCAAACCTACACTTCCTCCATTGGTACATGGGTTCTTTACCACTGCACCACCTGGGAAGCCCTATATGATACTATACTAAGAATTTTACTTATGTTATTTAGTTTAATCCTCAAGGGATGGGTATTATCCCCATTTTATAGAAAAGGAAGTGAACGCTGAGGAAAGTCAAATGATTTGTTCAAGATTACATAGTTTGTAAGTGGCACAGTTAAATTCAAACATGTTATCTATGTTATTCTAGAACCTGGGATTTTAATCACTGTGTTATGGTAAGTATTTCAACAATGCTCAGCTCAGTTTCTCAGTTGTGTCCGATTCTTTGTGACCCCATGGACTATAGCCCATCAGGCTCCTCTGTCCACTGGATTTCCCAGGCAAGAATACTGGAGTGGGTTGCCATTTCTTCCTCAAGGGGATCTTCCCAACCCAGGGATCAAACCTACACTTCCTCCATTGGTACATGGGTTCTTTACCACTGCACCACCTGGGAAGCCCTATATGATACTATACTAAGAATTTTACTTATGTTATTTAGTTTAATCCTCAAGGGATGGGTATTATCCCCATTTTATAGAAAAGGAAGTGAACGCTGAGGAAAGTCAAATGATTTGTTCAAGATTACATAGTTTGTAAGTGGCACAGTTAAATTCAAACATGTTATCTATGTTATTCTAGAACCTGGGATTTTAATCACTGTGTTATGGTAAGTATTTCAACAGAGAGTATACTCTGAACCCCAGGTCCAGAAGTTAGAATATTAGAATGAAACTGATTTTTAATTTTTTATACCATTTTTAGGGCATGCCAAATTTGCTTTTGACTCAACATTTGTTCAATGACTAGTGGTTTTTCTATGCCTTTTCTTGTTTCCCTTCTTTTTCTTTTTGGCAGTGGAAATCATTGAGCCAGCAAAGCAGATACATGTGAAGCCCTCCAGCAGATAAACATTTTCCATTCACATTTTGAAGAGAATAAAAAAGCCAAATAAAATAACACAAATGGCAAACACTGTAAAGCCATTCCTTCATAAAAATAAATTTTTGGTGAAGAGGTCTTTCATTTGGAAATGAGATCCAGCTTCTGATTATGGAAAAAGCAAGTAAAAGGCAGGGAGAAGACCAGTTGGTCTGCTAACTATAGAGCTACACAGTGATCTCCTGAGTTCCAGAATACAAAAATGTAGACGTAAAAGATTCGAACAATTTGTTTGTATATCTGTGCACTGTGAAATCAGGCATTGTGAGGAAAGAGCATCCTGTAGCTAGTTCAGAATGATAAAATTCAGATTTTTTTCCCCCTTCCGACACATGGTTTTAAAATCAAAGATTTTTGGAAGGAAGATGGAAAAGTCATCATGTACCAAGTGCAAAAAATTACGTACAGAGTAAGTTTCATGGTATGTCACATTTCACTTCCTGCTTATTTTTGATTGGGTGAGTGTATTTCTTGTCAGCAAAGCCCATGGTGCTTTTCAGGGCTGAGGTCTGCAGTAGCCCACTGAGGTCATGATGTAATGATAAGGCTTTCACATCCCAAAGGACAGTGATTTTTCTCTGCTGTGAATTAAAATGTTTATTTTTTCCTAATTGTTACAGAAGATTTCTTTAAGACATTGTTATGTGCCTTTCCTTATGGAAAACAAATAACTTCTCATTCCTTTAGGTTAAAAAAATAACAGTACATTCTTTCGTAAACACAGCATATCAAGACAACGCAGCGAATGGTGTGCGAGGTGGCAAGCCATAATTCTCTGCCCTGCCTGACCTTAAAACTTGCAGATAATCTGAGATACAAAGGAAGAAAAAGAATGTACTATTTCCCACTGGGCAAGAGATACCACCCAGGTTTGGCGCTAAGAGCTTTGAATTTTATTTAATCCTTACAGCAATCAGTGCCAGTTATTTTTAAACCCCAGTCATGTTGCCTCAAAAAGCCATTTGTTAATCTAGTCTTGAAGGCATGAATTTCATCATGTAAGGGTTAAGTTGTTTATTTAGAAAATTCTTAGAAATGGAAAGCCTTAGGATTACCAAGACCTCTATTAATTTCCCAGGGCTGCTCTAATGAAGTGAGTGGCTTAAAACAACAGAAATTTAAATATTTAAGCCAAACCCGATTGGTTTGAAACAATAGTTTATTCGCTCTCAGGTCAGGATGGGAGAAAGCCTGAAATCAAGGTGTTGGCAGCACCATTATCCCACTGAAGGTTCTAGGGAAGGATTCATTCTTGCCTCTTCTGATATTATTGGCAACCCTTGGCATTCAGTAGCTTTGTATGTTGTATAGATTAATGATGCTAAAAAGTGGTAAAGCTTGGCCTCACTGAGGTTATATATTTCTAAACAAAGGGTTGTTGTTGTTCAGTTGCTAAGTCATGTCCAGCTCTTTGGGACCCCGTGGACTGCAGCCCACCAGACTTCCCTGTTCTACAATATCTCCCAGAGCTTGCTCAGACTCATGTCTATTGAGTCAGTGATGCCATCCAACCATCTCATCCTCTGTCATCACCTTCTCTTGCCCTCAGTCTTTGCTAGCAGCAGAGTCTTTTCTAGTGCTCATCAGGTGGCCAAAGTATTGGGGCTTCAGTTTCAGTATCAGTTCTTCCAGTGAATATTCAGGACTGATTTCCTTTAGGATTGACTGGTTTGATCTTCTTGCAGTCTAAGGGACTCTGAAGGGTCTTCTTCAGCACCACAGTCCAAAAGCATCAGTTCTTTGGCTCTTAGTTTTCTTTATGGTGTAACTTTCATATCCATACCTGACTACTGGAAAAACCATAGCTTTGACCAGATGGTTCTTTGCCGCAAAGTGATGTCTCTGCTTTTTAATATGCTGTCTAGTTTTGTCATAGCTTTTCTTCCAAGGAGCAAGTGACTTTTAATTTCATTGCTACAGTCACTGGACACAGTAATTTTGGAGCCCAAGAAAATAAACCATTTTCATTTTTTCCCATCTATTTGCCATGAAGTGACGGGACTGGATTCCATAATCTTCGTTTTTTTAATGTTGAGTTTTAAGCCAGCTTTTTCACTCTCCTTTTCACCTACATTAGGAGGCTCTTTAGTTCCTCTTTGTTTTCTGCCTTTAGGGTGGTATCATATCGGGAGAAGGCAATGGCACCCCACTCCAGTACTCTTGCCTGGAAAATCCCATGGGCGGAGGAGCCTGGTAGGCTGCAGTCCATGGGGCCGCTAAGAGTCGGACACGACTGAGCGACTTCACTTTTG
>SJXQ01004553.1:54264-75497 GCA_006408695.1 Aepyceros melampus
ATGGCAACCCATTCCAGAATTCTTGCCTGGAGAATCCCAGGGATGGGGGAGCCTGGTGGGCTGCCGTCTATGGGGTCGCAGAGAGTCGGACACGACTGAAGTGACTTAGCAGCAGCAGCAGCATCTGTATATCTGAGGTAGTTGATATTTCTCTGGGCAATCTTGACTCCAGCTTGTGACTAATCCAGCCCAATATTTTGCATGATGTACACTGTATGTACGGAGAAGGCAATGGCACCCCACTCCAGTACTCTTGCCTGGAAAATCCCATGGACAGAGGAGCCTGGTAGGCTGCAGTTCATGGGGTCGCTGAGTTGGATATGACTTAGCGACTTCACTTTGACTTTTCACTTTCATGCATTGGAGAAGGAAATGGCAACCCACTCCAGTGTTCTTGCCTGGAGAATCCCAGGGATGGGGTGGGCCTGATGGGCTGCCGTCTATGGGGTCGCAGAGAGTCGGACACGACTGAAGTGACTTAGCAGTAGCAGCACACTGTATGTAAGTTAAATAAGCAGGGTGACAATATACATCCTTGATGTACTCCTTTCCCGACTTGAACCAGTCTGTTGTTCCATGTCCAGTTCTAACTGTTTCTTCTTAACTTATAGTTTTCTCAGGAGGCAAGTAAGGCGGTCTGGTATTCCTTTTCTTTAAGATTTTTCCACAGCTTTTTGTGATCCGCACAGTCAAAGGCTTTAGTGTAGTCAATGAGGCAGAATTCTTTTTTTGAATTCTCTTGCTTTTCCTATGATCCAATGGGTATTGGCAATTTGATCTCTGGTTCCTCTGCCTTTTCTGAATCCAGTTTGTACATCTGGAAGCTCTTGGTTCATGTACTTTTGAAACTTAGCTTGAAAGATTTTGGGTATTACCTTGGCAGCATGTAAAATGAGTGCAATTGTGCAGTAGTTTGAACATTCTTTGGCATTGCCCATCTTTGGAATTGGAATGAAAACTGACCTTTTCCAGTCATGTATCCACAGCTGAGTTTTCCAAATTTGCTGGCATATTGAGTGCAGCATGTTAACAGCATCATCTTTTAGGACTTTCAATAGTTCAGCTGGAATTCCACCACCTCCACTAGCTTTGTTCATAGTAGTGCTTCCTAAGGCTCACCTGACTTCACACTGCAGGGTGTCTAGGTTTGCAACCACACCATCGTAGTTATCGATGTCATTAAGGCCTGTTTTGTATGGCTCTTCCATGTATTCTTGCCACGTCTTCTTAATCTCTTCTGTTTCTGTTAGATCCTTACCATTTCTGTCCTTTATTGTGCCCATCTTGCATGGAACAGAGTGTAGGTTTTTTGTTTTTGTTTGTTTGTTTTAGCAGAGAGAAGAATCCTGTCCATATGATATGGAGAAAGTTAAAAGAGGTTACTCCTTCAACCAGTCATACCTGGGTTTTCCCTCTCAGGATGCTTCAAATCTATGATTTTAGAACCAGCTGCAGTTAGTATATTTCAGGTAGTTGTGAAACAGAAAATAACTATTTACCCCAACTCTCACAGATTTTCAAGGTGGTGAGATCTAAACTTCCTAGCTGTATTGTCCACAGACAAGAGACTGAACTCAAATGTCAATTTCCTCATCTGTAAAGTGGAGATAATATGCATTGCAAGAGGATTCTATGAGACATTACATTTGAAGAGTTGGCATCATGTCTTGCATATAACGGACCATCTGTTCTCTTTGTCCTTTGATATATGTGGGTGCACTATATCTCAGAGGGGTCACAATTTAGGAAATCTGGTACAAGCCTCCTCTATTAGCATATGAAATAGAAAAAAAATAGGAAGATAAAATGATTAGCATAGAGAAAGACACTGAATAGTTACCAAATAACAAATTGAGGTATGCAGTATAATGCCCTTTTGCTCCTTGAATAGAAGCTTCCACTCTGAGTAAAAGCCTCTGGTACTAAAAGTAGTTTAGTGTTCAGTGTTGCAAAATCTGCAAGTTTTGCTTAGATTAAAAAATCCATAGTCATTTTGTCTAAATCTTATAAACAACATTGTTTATTCTAATTGAAATGAGTGTTATATTTTTGATGAATTAAATAGAAACACTGGAATTTAATCTCTAGCTATTACCATCACTTCAAAACTATTACACTGGTTTTTTACACTGTTAACAGTAAAAAATAAAAATCCATAGTAAAAGCAAATTTGCTGTTAATCAAGGATCATTTTTCTTAGAAGAATTTATTAGATATCTATCAAATTTTAAGTCTAATAAGTACATTTTAGTGGATTTTTATCTTTGATGATTTTTAAAACTATGCATTGTTTTTAAAATATTTTGGCCCGTTGATGTTTATATTTTCATTTTATCACCCTTTACACACTTTCCTTTTATGCAAATATATCTACTCTTATCACCTCTTTATGTATTTCTTTTCATATTACATGTTTCATTATCACATTTATTCTTTTTCATAGTGATAAGGTTTCAAAACATTCCCCTTCCTTTCACAGGCACAGTTCTTTCTCCTAGAAATATCTGAGGATTTGATCTCTTACCATTTTAAAATAATCCAGTTTATACTTAAAATTGACATTATGCATATGTCAATAAAATATTAAAGTAAAAAGAAGAAAAATACAAAAATTTGACCTAGATTTTTTAACAAGTTATTTGTTTTTCATGTAGCCATATCCTTTCTAACTAAAGAAATAAAGGCTAAACTAGAAAAAGAAGCCCCTTTAAAAATATATATATATATATATATGTATGTACACACAAACACACACACATACACACAGATTTTCTTTATAAAGTAGGGTCGCTTCTAATGTATTCTTAAAACCCTAAAATATGCAGTGACCCAGGCCTTGGGCTAGGTGATTTACATACTTTAGTTGTGATTAGTGTAGTAACTCTGGAGGTAGGTTTAATGTACACACACACACACACACACAGATTTTCTTGATAAAGTAGGGTCGCTTCTAATGTATTCTTAAAACCCTAAAATATGCAGTGACCCAGGCCTTGGGCTAGGTGATTTACAGACTTTAGTTGTGATTAGTGTAGTAACTCTGGAAGGTAGGTTTAGGATTATCACCAGGAAAATAAAAAAATTTTGCCTAAGGACACAAAAGTAAGAGGTCAGGATATTAACCCAGGTCTTTCTATCTCCAAAGTCTGTATACTCTCCCTGAAGCCAAGTCCTACCTGTTTTTTCCCCTAAGGAAACTTAAAGTAGATGACTCTGTTGTTGTTCAGTTGTCCAGTTGTGTCTGACTCTTTGCGACCCCATGGACTGCAACACGCCAGGCCTCCCCACCCCTCACCATCTCCCAGAGTTTGCCCGAGTTCATGTCCATTGCATCGATGATGCCATCCAGCCATCGCATCCTCTGATGCCCCCTTCTCCTGCCCTCAATCTTTCTCAGCATCAGGGACTTTTCCAATGAGCTAGTTGTTTGCACCAGATGACCAAAATACTGGATCTCCAGCTTCAGCATCAGTCCTTCCGACGAGTATTTAGGATTGATTTCCCTTAAGATTTATTGGTTTGATCTCCTTGCTGCCCAAGGGACTTTTCAAGGGTCTTCTTCAGCACCACAGTTCTAAGGCACTGACTCTTTGGTGCTCTGCCTTCTTTATGGTCCAGCTCTCCATAACTATAAGTGACCACCGGGAAGACCACAGCCATGACTACACAGATCCTTGTTGGCAGAATAATGTCTCTGCTTTTAATACACTGTCTAGGTTTGTCAATGCTTTCCTGCCAAGAAGCAATTGTCTTCTGATTTCTTGGCTGCAGTCACCATCCGCTGTGATCTTAGAGCCCAAGCAAAGGAAATCTGTCATTACTTTCAGCTTTTCCACTTCTATTTGCCATGATGACTCTAATGAGTTACTATACTACATCTTGGTTGAGTCAGAGACACTCAGTTTTAATGTTTCAGTTGTTGCTCTGCTTTTCACATATTATTCAGGAAGCTGTTTGTATCAGCTGCAGAATCACATTCTTATAATCAATTTATGTGATTACTTGTGATTCAGTGTCTCACATGTAGGCTTTCTAATATGGTCATCAATTTAAAACACTATTTCATGTTTTCTGTAATTAGCACAAATAAGATTGCTCTCTCAAAATAAGACTTAGGACTATTTTTCTGATTAGCTCTAGCTATTTGTATATGGCTCATTTTAAGGAAATTTGACAGTAAATTATTTGGACATACATTTATGAAAATATTATTATTTTGTAGAACTATTCCCTTTATATGAGAATACATTGAAGATTTTTTTTTTTAAATTCTATCAGTTTATTGTAAATCCTTGGTGGCATTCATTTCAGAGAGTGCTTCTGTAGGGAAGACTGACTGGTTGCCCTTACTGGAGTAAAGGAACAGACATAAATATACCTTTGTGGGTGTGCTAACTTGCTTCAGTTGTGTCTGACTCTTTGCAACACTATAGAATGTAGCCCACCAGGAGTATATGGCTCATTTTAAGGAAATTTGACAGTAAATTATTTGGACATACATTTATGAAAATATTATTTTTTGTAGAACTATTCCCTTTATATGAGAATACATTGAAGATTTTTTTTTAAAAATTGTATCAGTTTATTGTAAATCCTTGGTGGCATTCATTTCAGAGGGTGCTTCTGTAGGGAAGACTGACTGGTTGCCCTTACTGGAGTAAAGGAACAGACGTAAATATACCTTTGTGGGTGTGCTAACTTGCTTCAGTTGTGTCTGACTCTTTGCAACCCTATAGAATGTAGCCCACCAGGCTCCTCTGTCCATAGGATTCTCTAGGCAAGAATACTGGAGTGCGTTGCCATGCCCTCCTTCAGGGGATCTTTCCGACCGAGGGGTCAAACCCACATCTCTTATATCTCCTTAATTGGCAGATGGGTTCTTTACTACTAGAGCCACCTGGGAGGCCCAAATATACCTTTATGCTCCTGCAACACCAAAGAGGTTGCAGTAATTTGAATCCAGAAAAATCTGATTACACTTATTTTACTCTTCTTCCAGAAGAAATTTAAGCAGAATAACTTGTTTGTGGCCAGATGGAGGCCTACAATACTGTGAGATTGAAACAGAATGGACAGAAAAACTCAGTGCATTGAAAATAGAATAGAAAATATGATTCATTTATTTTGTGGAAAAACAGGATGTCTTGAAAGCTGAGAAGGAAAAAAAAAAAAGTCCTTTGCTTGAATATTTCAAGTTCTCTTTGCCAGTTGTTTCGCCTTCTCCTGCCTCACCTGCTTAAATGTTCAGAAAATGGTGTTTCATATGCCGAACAATTTCCTGATCATCCTTGCTCTTAACCAGTCCTGACAGCTTTCAGACTGTAATTCTGGAAACAGGAGCCTGATAGGACGCATCTGCACATGCTCTCCATTATTTCCTCCTGAAGAAAACAATAGTTGGGTAAGGTTACACTCTAATGGACTCCATTTTCAGATGTAATTTGGTAGACTATAAAAGAGAGAAAAAAGAAAATGTTTACATTGAGAAGGGCAAGTATAATGCCCATTAAAAAGTGTCTGAGTAGCTGATTACACATACATGCATAATTGCGGACTTGAATATTTGTTTCAATACACCTGAGTCTTGGAAATTGAAAAGAAATATCAGTATTTAAGTTACCATGTTTATCATGGATGTTTTGGTTTGTGGACTTACTATTAATATGTTCCAGTCTTCCAACATCTTTTTTTAGATGAAATTACATGGAGTATTTTTCGTTGGCATGATAAAGGAAGAATTAAGCACTAAGAGAATTGAAAATAAGTCTCTTGAGTGCCTAGATAGCTGATTGGCCCCAGATAAACTTGTTGATACTCTTAGTAATTTCCTGTATTTCAGGAGGAATTGAATCTATTTGCATATTTATAGTATAAGCATAAGTATAATCTAAATATTCTGACCAAAACATGGGGCACTTGGCTGATAAAAAATCTGAAAATCATTTCATAGGATGAACAAATAAAATAATTGAATCTTTTAACCTGGAAAGAATATCTAGCAGTATTCTAAGTGCTGGTATGGAGTAATTATCCATTCACTCAATTATTTATATAACAGACATCAAAAGTCCACTGCATGTTAGGACCTGTGCTAAATACAGAAAGAGTTGCTGCACAGCTGCTGCTGCTGCTAAGTCGCTTCAGTCGTGTCCGACTCTGTGCGACCCCATAGATGGCAGCCCACCAGGCTCCCCCATCCCTGGGATTCTCCAGGCAAGAACACTGGAGTGGGTTGCCATTTCCTTCTCCAATGCATGAAAGTGAGAAGTAAAAGTGAAGTCGCTCAGTCGTGTCCGACTCTTAGCGACCCCATGGACTGCAGCCTAGCAGGCTCCTCTGCCCATGGGATTCTCCAGGCAAGAGTACTGGAGTGGGGTGCCATTGCCTTCTCCAGTTGCTGCACTATATAGCTAGTATGGTGGAAACAGTTTTTCTTTGTAACTAGAAGAAAGAACTGGGACTAAAACACATTATAGGCATTATAGAGATTACACTTGAATTTGATTAAGGTCAAATTTTTTAAAAGCCAGAGACTTTATGAAAGTAAGTCGGCTGTTTTGTGTTATAGAACCCTCTAGGAATGTTCTAGAATAACTGTGTGCCAATTTGTAGGGAATATTTAATATATACCATTATATATATTAATATAGGACTTCCCTGGTGACTCAGATGGTAAAGAATCTGCCTGCAATGTGGGAGACCCAGGTTCAATCCTTGGGTCAAGAAGATCCCCTGGAGAAGGAAATGGCAACCCACTCCAGTATTCTTGCCTGGAGAATCCCATGGACAGAGGAGCCTGGTGGGCTGCAGTCCATGGGGTCACAGAGAGTCAGACACGACTGAGTGACTTTCCCTGTTACATACATTAATATGGTGAACTTCCTAGCTTCCTCTCAACTCAATGATTTCTTTTCAAAATTACATGTAATTTATTATTAGCTAGAGTTAACACAAAGTTAACCTTGGCCTACAGAAAAAGGCTAAACAGGGTGTCAGGCACTTTTCAGAGAAGCAAGGAAGTCTACTAGCTGTATTCCTGTCACAACTGCCTTAGAAAGCAGAGGCCTAATCTCGGGCAGCTGTTTTTCGTCCCCTCACTGGTTTTTAGACTAGTGAAACAGGCCACTGAAGGAACTATGAAAACCTGTTTGCATCCCGTGGCCCGGCCATTTTGTGTGTGAGGTTAATCATTAGATCCTGTCCTTTCTTTGATGTCTTGGAGGGTGAGGGTGGTTGTAGCCTCCAAGGTCTGTCAGCTTCAACATCCATGTGACTTCATAGTTTACCATAAAAGTTTGGGCTCAGAAGAACTTCATTCAAAACCCTTTCTTGACATCATATTAAATTTGTAATCATATAGTTTTAAAATAGGAGGGGTTCAGTTACCTTTCCTAGAAACAAAGTAGGATCCTGATCAGAACACCTGAAATAAGAAATCTCTAAGTTTATACTTTTTTCCTTAATAGTTGCATATTCTATGTTGTCCATAAATTGATTCACACTTAAAAAAAAATCTGATCTAGAAATTATTGCAGTTGGGGCCAGTTTTGTATCTGAGCACTTATCAATTAAGAGACTCTGTGACTCTGAAGGTCTAAAATGACAACTATAGTTTGTCTGTATGCATTCTGTTTGAATTTTCATTACAGTTGAAAGTTTTCCAAAGTCGGCTTTTTTGGTTTTTATTCTTCAGCACTTTTCTCCACCTTAAGGATTTCTCAATATCACAGAATTGAGTTTGGGACAGATGGCTGATTAAGTAAAAACATGGAAGTAAAATTTCTTTTGGATTTCTCTTGGTGAATGTGTACCTAAAAGTACATAAAGTCCTGTTCCTTAGTAACCTTATGATTCACTTTCCCTCCTACATTATGTAGCATCTTGAAAATTCATATTGGTGAACTTATTTTTAAAGGTTTCTTCAATGAAAAATGAATGAGTGAAATACAAATGAGGAAATAAGTCCTACTATCTTCCTGAAGCTGTTTGAGCAGTTAACAGCATGTGTCTACATGTTGGTCAAACAAGAGCCATTATTGGACTTTCTCTTATGTCAGGTATGTAAGGCAGTGCTCAGAGGAGCATTGGGACTTCAGAGGAGAGTGGCTGGGCCCAGATGGGGCGTGGTAGCCATGAAAGTGTTAGTTTGGTAAGTTCCTTAGCAAAGTTTCTTCTTTCCTGGTGACTTTCCTGTTATTTACACAAAAAAAGCCATGGTGCTGAATTATAAGATAAAAAGAATTGGTCTCTAACCCTCAAATTATTTTTCTTTTGCAGTGTCTGGTTCACTTAGTATAACCTGCTTTTTGAGTTATTTAATTCAGAATTATTATCAACTCTAATTGAGAACTGGTTATGAGGAATCATTTGTGGGAGGGTGTATGTGTGTGATTGTTTTGGAAGAGGGATGGATGCTCCTAAATCATGGCCTAAAATCTGAAAATTTATCCTAAGTGAATGTAAGCAAATCTTCAGATCTGTTGTGGCCATACTAATCTTCAGAAATAGTCTGTGGCATATGGGCATTGCATTGCAGATTCTGAAAGCTTGGCTTCTGTCCTCAAGAGGTCTTAGGCTGGTAAAAATCCAGAGATAAAGATAGTTAAAGGGCCCCACTTGGTGAGAGGAGAGGATGGTATTTGAAGTTAATAGCGGAGAGGCTGCTAAATACAGTGTCTGCTGGCTGTTTTCACAAACCACAAAATGCTCTTTAAGTTCTTCAAACCAAATTACTTCAACCACTAGATAAGGTTTCAATGCATGATATTATTATTCTGCAGGCTTTTTTCCCCCTTCCAAGTTAATGTCTTTGTTTTGATTTTGGCTGGGGAAGTTCCTTTGTTGGTCAGCCACAACATTTCCATTAACTCACATAAAATCTCTATCTCACAATGCTTGCCAGTTTTCTCCCTGCCCAAACAGGATAGATACATTAGCAGTGTTGCATGAAATATCTAAAATTAAAAGTATGTTTCCCATAGCTTCTGACCACTGGATTGTGAATAGCTTTGATACTATTCACAACCTTCCTAATCAAAGCAATGAACTTGGAAATACTTTTTATTTTGCCTAGGACCTAAATCTTTATGATATTAGAAGTTGTTTATAGGTTGTTAAACATAAAGAGGTACCAGAGTTCCTTCAGAGATTATTTTTGATCTTGTGAAAAAACCAGTTTGCCTGTTTTAGTTGCCCAGGAGAGTGGTCATGAGCCTGTGTGGCTTCCCCCTTCAATTCCTAATGGCAGGGAGTTACCCAATAGGCTTCAGGAGTCTAATCCAGCAATCCAATCAGTCAGCAATTCAAGAGGCCAATATATTTACTAAATACCTAGCAGATGTGAAGCAAATAGGACTCCCCCGATAGCTCAGTTGATAAAGAATCCAACTGCAATGCAGGAGACCCTGATTGGATACCTGGGTTGGGAAGATCCCCTGGAGAAAGGAAAGACTACCTACTGCAGTATTCTGGCCCGGAGAATCCCATGGACTGGAGAATCCCATGGAATGTATAGTCCATGGGGTCACAAAGAGTCGGACTCGACTGAGCAACTTTCACTTTCACTTGTGAAGCAAACTGGTCCCCATAGATACTGTGGCAATGATTACATGGGCAACTGAACTACTATCTCACAGTTTAAATAAACTAGAGAAATTATTCTGTTAGTGAGATCATTAGGAACCTCCACTTACTGAGCATTTCACCATGTATCACTCTGCTATTCTTGCCTGGGAAATGCCATGGACAGAGGAGCCTGATGCGGATAGTGCATGGAGTCGCAAAGTGTTGGGCAGACTTAGCAGCTGAACAACAAATAAAGCCATCAGTCATGGGCTAAGTACTTCACAGTCACAATCTTTTAAATTACCAACAACAACTCAGAGAGATAAAAAGATTTGAAATAACTTTACAGACTTTTTGGCACCTTTAATCAATTTGTCCAAAGGTATATGGTCATTGGTGGAAGAGTCAAGATTTGAACCAGACTCTGGGCTTCCCTGGTGGCTCAAATGGTGAAGAATCTACCTGCAATGCAGGAGACCCAGGTTTGATCCCTGGGTCAGGAAGATCCCCTGAAGTAGGCAATGGCAACCCCATCCAGTATTCTTTCCTGGAAAGTCCCAATGGACAGAGGAGCCTAGCAGGCTACAGTCTATGGGGTCACAGAGTTGGACACGACTGAGCACCTAACGCAACACTGAAGGCTATACTCTAGACCATTATTCCATGCAATGTAATTGAACCCTGGTCACCCAGGCTTTGGGAAGAATGGAAAAGAATAAACTTCTTTGCACTTGAACCATTTTCTGATTCAAAGGAACCCAAAGAGAGATGCATACTTGTTCCATGCAATATCTGTATGAGATCTTCATAACTCCTAAAAAGAACTCCATTCAATCCACATGCAACTCTTTCTCAAGAGCACAGGAACGGTCATGTGATAACAATGGCAATAATAAGCACAAAGAGCACTTCTGTCAGGCACTGTTTTAAGTGCTTTCCATGCAGTAACTCATTTCCATCTTCACAACAATCCCATGAGGGAAATTCTCATTTTCTGGGGCCAGAGTTTAGGTGGGGATAGGGAGGTGATTTTTTTCTACTCAAATATACATGTAAATGCTTCCTAGTATATCTCTTTTTAATGATTCACAGTTCACATGAGCCTAGTAAAGGCTTTGAGAATCTATGCAGCAAAGAAGCTTATCTTTCTTCTAGCCAGGGTATTCAAAATTTATTTTATTATTCACTCCCATTGCCACTAACACCTATTAATGTGCTACAGAGTACAGATCAAGGATTGCTGTTCCGGATTTCAGTAACAGCCTGAATTCATAAGCAAACCCATGGACAAATCTTAATGGCTAGGAGGTGAGGAGTGGAGCAGCAAGGGGAGAGGTGTATTACTCCAGCAATTCTACAGACCATACCAGAGACACTGGGCTCTGGTGAGCAAAGCTACATTCCATGTGCCAATCAGAGAGTTGTTTGCCAGTGCAGAACTACATAGAGGGAAAGTCTGGCACTCAACTGCAGGTCAGCACTTAACCCGAACCTTTTAGCATCTCTGCTTATTTCCTCGGAGAAGGCAATGGCACCCCACTCCAGTACTCTTGCTTGGAAAATCCCATTTACGGAGGAGCCTGGTGGGCTGCAGTCCATGGGGTCTCAAAGAGTCAGACATGACTGAGCGACTTCACTTTGACTTCTCACTTTCATGCATTGGAGAAGGAAATGGCAACCAACTCCAGTGTTCTTGCCTGGAGAATCCCAGGGATGGGGGAGCCTGGTGGGCTGCCATCTATGGGGTCGCACAGAGTTGGACACAACTGAAGCGACTTAGCAGCAGCAGCAGCTTATTTCCTAAGGCAAATCTCTCATCTAATAATCCGGTGATTCCATGGCTTAAGGCAGATGATGAGCACCATGACTGTAACTGATGATAATATGATAAATCTGTTCAAGCAGAGATACTCTTGGTATATTACATGTGACAGTGGTTGGTATTTCACAACCTGCTGCTTAACTCAGGCCTCTGAGGGAAGGCTTTAGCAAGTGACCTAGATTCAAAATCGGGTCACGTTTCTGGCTCCATGGGATCACTTAAGAATTTAGCATTAGGATGGAGACAGAACGCAGCAGTGTAACGTCGGCCATGGAAGCAACTGGAGGTAGAAGATCCAAGTGGCAAATGAGTGAGGGAACAGACAATTGCTGGAGCTCAGGGTTTGAAACTGAGGATGTAGAATGAATGGTTTACCAGGCTTCAAAAGTTTGAGCCCCAATGAGGAACCTCACCGATGGGAGGGATTTGGAAAAATTCAGAAGAAAAGCAGTTTTCTGATGTGCACACGTGTGTACATGCGTCTGTGTATATGTGTATTGGAGTGCAGAAGAAAATGAGTTAGTATGGGAAAAAGTACTATTGTAAATTGAGCCTGTATTCTAAAGATTGCAATAACTTGATCTGGCTGCATGGAAATGCTCACAGGAGACTTGAAATGAAGGTTAAATTCAAGTGATGGAGTTCTTTGAAGGCCAGGCCAAGGGTTGGCCTTGTCTTGGTAGAGAAGAGAGAGCCCAGAAGGTTCTTGAACAGTGGGATGATGGAATAAGTGGTGTCTTAAGAAGACGAACCCAGCAGTGCCAGGTGGGATAACAAAAATACTACACGTTTTAATTGCTGACTCATTTATTCTTAAAAACCTCATCTTAGAAAATGACACTAGGACTGCATGAATCTCAATATTCAATTTTATGAAATTCTGGAAACAAAAAAGGAAACAAGTTGGATTATAGCAAATTAATCTTTTAGGTAATAGTTTTAGTTTATACAAGATTAGTACTGTTAATGGATTAGTACTGTTACAGATAATAATAGTATTATCTATAACAAATGAAGCCAGGTTTTTAAATAAAATAATACACCAGTCCTGAGGAGTATTACATATTTTACTAGAATAAAAGCATAGTATACTTTCTGGTCCCTCTGTACCTGGCCGTCTAGTTGGCTATGCACCTTAACCAAAGGTATGTGGAGGACACTTTCTCCGCATAGCAACACCGTTCAGGTTTCTGCCACCACCACTTCCTCTTCAGGCTTAAGAGAGATAATGGTTTCCTTTATTTCTCTAAACCTGTACCATTCGATATGGTAGCCACCAGATACCGGGGGCTATTGACCACTTGATGGTATGATTAACATAATACTGTAACTGATGACTTGAATTTTTTATTTTATTTAGTTAAAATTAATTAAATTTAAACTTAAAAACCAGAAATAATATAAAACTAAACACAGCTTTATTAGTTTGGTAGGGCTATATTTTACTTGAGAATTTATTATTTAAACTGAGATGGGCTGTAAATGTAAAATGCACATCAGATTTCAATGATTTAATATGAAAAAAGAAAAATATCTTGCTGAATATTTAAAATATTTATTACATTAAAATAACTGGGATAGGTTGGGTTAAACTAAGTATATTATTAAGATTAATTTTACCTGTTTCTTTATACTTTTTTAATGTTGTTACTAGAAAATTCTGAATTACTATGTGGCTGCCACTAATGAACATTCCTGCTGTAAATCTTGCCCACATCATTGTAAATAGCCCCTTTATACTCTTCAAATATACACAGTTTAAATATGCTACCACTTGCTGACTGGTAGAACCCTAACTGATTCCACTGTAACCAAAAAAAAAAAAAAAACTATGACCAATTATTTCTTGTGAACTAAATCACCACTCTGTTTTTAAAGAGAAAAAAAAATATAGGCTTCTTTGGAGGAAGATACACACACACACACACACACACACACACACACACACATATATGCTGCTAAGTCACTTCAGTCATGTCCGACTCTGTGCGACCCCATAGACGGCAGCCCACCAGGCTCCCCCATCCCTGGGATTCTCCAGGGTCAAGAACACTGGAGTGGGTTGCCATTTCCTTCTTCAATGCATGAAAGTGAAAAGTGAAAGTGAAGTCGCTCAGTCGTGCCCGACTCTTAGCGACCCCATGACTGCAGCCTACCAGGCTCTTCCGTCCATGGGATTTTCCAGGCAAGAGTACTGGAGTGGGTTGCCAATATATGTGTGTGTGTATATATATATGGACATGTGTGTGTGTGTGTGTGTGTATTCAGTGGGCATTAAATGAGTAGCTAGGCAATATGTGGCTTCTAAAGATATTTCCTAAACAATGTTTACATTGTGGACTAGTAAAATAATCTTCAAAAACGTTTTCTGAGTGGAAGTACTAGTATTAAGTAGCTATCCTATGCCAGAAATTTTTTTACAGATTATCCAGTCTATCCAACTCCTAGACCACTTTCTATGTCTTCTGCAGCCTCATGGGTAGCCACTTTCAAACAAACCTCAAGTCGTCTCCCAGCAGTCCTTGGAGGTGGGAATGTTCTGAGTTGCCTTCATTGTACAGACCAGGAAAGTGAGGCATGGAGAGGTTACTTGTTTAAGGTCACACAGCAGGCAAGCATAGAGGCCAAATTAAGTCCAGATTTGCCTGACTTTGTAGCCCAGGATCATTCTAGCACACCAAACAATGAAATATTCCTTACTCTAAGACATTTTAAACAAAATTTAAGGGGGAAATTTGTTGATTTTACCAGGTATTGATCTTAAAACTTTCCTCGCAATGTAGGTGGTCTTTAGTGCTGTATTTCTCTCCTCCCCAATCTCTCAGACCACATTCCACCTCTTCAGCAGCCCCAAGGGTAACCACTTTCAAACAGACCTAGAAAAGACCACAGCTCACAAAACTTCCATGAAAAGGAGCTTCTAGGGAGGGCTTCTCAGGTCACTAGCCAGAAGGGAGAGACAGAAGTTTCGTAGAATAAATCAGGCCAGTCTGGGCAGGCTGCATTCTTTGAGTTCAGCCCCAATCCCAGCCTCAGCCTCACCCTATCCTTAATCAGAGTGCCATGTCCACCCTTAGATAGTCTTGCTTCCATTTAGTGACACTGGGGTTTATACGCCATTTTTGTGTTTCCTGTCTAGAAAAAATCCTTTAGCATTTGTTGGAGGCTGGTTTGGTGGTGCTGAATTCTCTCAGCTTTTGCTTGTCTGTAGGGGAAGGATGTAAACAGGCTCAGAGACGTAAACTGTATCCAAGTCACAAAAGGGAAAAAGGTCCTTAAGCCTGGGTTTGAAGACATCTTAGTGCTGCCTCCCATTCTTGTTTTCAATCTATGCATAGTCTGATCCTCCTGCATTTGATTCTGACTTATGATGTAATTTCTTCATGGGAGTTTTAAAGAGATGTTTACAGATGTTAGCACATGTTGCTTTGGACTTCACTATATCGTCCCTAGCTAAATGGGTGTGAAATAAAAATGTGTTTTTAAATGCAGGTAGCAACTGTACTTGAACCCGTGTTAATTCTGGAATTGTGTACAGCTGTGTCACAATAAACACTGAAAGGAATTACAGGAACCTCCAGATTCATTGCAAAATTGGTCATGGTTTTGTACTCTTTATTTAGTGCAAGGCATTCTTCAGGTGCACAGTGACTAAATGTATACAGTGATTAAATATTTAATACTTAAACATTTAATAGTTAAATACGATCTGATTAAATTTAACAAAGAAAGAGATGTTTCCTCCTCTATTCATTTTATATTTTTGGTCTGACCTAATATTACTGTTGCCTTCTAGATACTCTCTCATCTAAACTCTTCTGAAACTGAAAACAGAGGCAATGTTATTTAGGGGTTAAAAGAGAGCTTGAAGCAGGCAAGGTTTAGCTGTGTTGTCTAAATGTTGTATGGGTGTGGCCTGGCCTCCTTCACTTCTCTACACCTCAGTTGCCTTGTCTGCAAGAAGAAGATAGTAGCATAGCAGGTAGAGCTCTTCAGGTGTAAGCAACAGAAATCAACTCTTGACTACACAAAATTATTTTTAAAAAGGAATTTACTGTAAGGATATGAGAGAGCTGCAATAATCAAATGAAAGAATGAACTGAGCCTCAGAAGAGCTCCAGGGTTCTAGAAAACAGGAGCTTTGGGGCATTATTAGGGCACCTCAGCCAAAGTAAGATTTATCAGATTCATCCTTTGGCTCTTCTACTCAAGATGCAAACTCCCAGAAAGAGTCAGTGAACTGACTTCATTTCCTTGATGAAGGGAAGGCAGGAAAAGGAAGTGTGGCCCTAATGACAAACCGTAGTAAATGAGGGAGGCTGAGTTCCTAAATAAAACATCAGGGTGGTGTTACCCAAGAAAGAGATATGGGCATTGGACAAGGAAAAGAAATGATGTATTTTACATGCTTTTTACCTTATAGAGTGATTATGCTATTCAAATCAGATCACTGACATAGGTCTATACAGTAACTGTACATATAAATTACCAATAAAGATAATTTTAAAAAATTATCAGTAAGATAGAATTTATAATTTATTCTTCCCATTATGTTTTCAAAGAGTGTATTCCAAACACACACATACACAGCAGTCCCTCAGATTTTACTAATAAGGGTATTGTAACAATTTGCTATCTAACTAGACAGAGATATATGGAAAATAAAATAAGTAGGAATTATGTCCCAAATAGTTTGCATGTAATTATTTAACTTAAAAGTATGCCTTTGGTTTTTCAAACATAAGCCAACAATAAATTCCACGCCATTGATTTTAGTTATGGTAAATTATAGTCGTATGTGGTCATGATTATGGCTAATTGTAGGATAAAGGATTTAATTTTAGAGTATGAATGAAATATACTGTTGTTGACATTTATACATGACATTCTGGGAACAACAGAGGAAGTGCTAACAGCTATGTGATATAAATCCCCCTACAAAGAGAATATTAAAGAGCATTTTTAAATCAATGATTCTGATTCTTAATGAAGGTACTGATGATTCTAGAAGCCTGGGCTTTCCATATTTAGAATGTACCAACTGCTTCAAATTAGAGAAGCTATAAACTCTTCTGACAGGAGTTCACTGATGGGGCGGTGTGTGTATGAATAAGTCTTTTCAGCTAAGTGCAAACAGAAAGTCTAGAACACTTCCCTGAACTGTTAGTTGTTAGAGAAGTACATTCTGTGGTGGGCTTCCCTGGTGGCTCTGTGCTAAAGAATCTGCCTGCCAATGAAGGAGACACAGGTTTGATTCCTGGGTCAGGAAGATCCCCTGGAGTAGGAAGTAGCAACCTACTTCAATATTCTTGCCTAGGAAATTCCATGGACAGAGGAGCCTGGCAGGCTACAGTCCACGGGGTGGCAGAGTTGAACGTGACTTAGTGACTGAACCACCACCGATGTTCTGTGGTAAATGGTATCCCACGCTGAGATCGCCAATCTACACTGAAATTTGTAAATTTATAAAGAACATTCAGATTAGAGAGTCTATTTACACTTGGCCTGAAACTGCTTATGAAGTGAATGCCAATACCAGAAACTTAAAAGGAACCATCTCTATTTTTTGTCAACTTCTGCTTTCACTTGACAGTGTCTTCCATTAATACTAAATGATTAGATCAGAGAACAAGATGGCAGAGGAGCAGGTGGATGTGGAGTGCATCTCTCTCCACGGATACATCAGGAATACACCTTCAGATACAGAAGTGCATGCAGAAACCAGCTGAGAGCGGACAGGAGTACCTGACCAGTGGAAAAGAATATATAGAACCACGCACAGCTCAGTAGGATGAGGGAACTAGGGGGAAAAACAGGAGTGTTAGTAGGAATGGACCTGCCCTCAGCAGGTGGGGGAACTGAAGCAGGGGTCTGATCCTCACATTGGGGCAATTGTCTGAGTCAGAGGAGAAACATTTAAGGCTTGGACACAGACACGGCTTGGAGTGAAACAGCTGATCTGTGGCAGCCTAAATGGAATGAGAATCTGACAAGTCTATGCAGCAGCCATACATAACCCAGATGACGCAGTGGCTGGGAGCTGGAGTTTAGGGATTGTGGAGCAATCCCCGGGTGAGGGCTGCTGCTGACTACAGAGAGGATTGAGAGAATGTGAGGATGTGGTGGGAATGCCTGTGGAGGAAAGCCGGGCAGCCACGGAAGCAAGGCATTAATGCTGAGTCACACGTAGGGGGTGGAGCCATCGCCATAGCCTCCCTCTCCCCACATGCCAGCATTGGCAGCTGGCCCATCAAATGCCTGAGGCACTGAACTACAGAGTAGGACCCCACCCAGGGTGCTCCTTTAAGTGACTGATGCACCAAACAACAGAGAAGGACCCCAGGCAAGGAAGCCCTCTAAGTGATGTACCNAAGTAGCAACCTACTTCAATATTCTTGCCTAGGAAATTCCATGGACAGAGGAGCCTGGCAGGCTACAGTCCACGGGGTGGCAGAGTTGAACGTGACTTAGTGACTGAACCACCACCGATGTTCTGTGGTAAATGGTATCCCACGCTGAGATCGCCAATCTACACTGAAATTTGTAAGTTTATAAAGAACATTCAGATTAGAGAGTCTATTTACACTTGGCCTGAAACTGCTTATGAAGTGAATGCCAATACCAGAAACTTAAAAGGAACCATCTATTTTTTGTCAACTTCTGCTTTCACTTGACAGTGTCTTCCATTAATACTAAATGATTAGATCAGAGAACAAGATGGCAGAGGAGCAGGTGGATGTGGAGTGCATCTCTCTCCACGGATACATCAGGAATACACCTTCAGATATAGAAGTGCATGCAGAAACCAGCTGAGAGCGGACAGGAGTACCTGACCAGTGGAAAAGAATATATAGAACCACACACAGCTCAGTAGGATGAGGGAACTAGGGGGAAAAACAGGAGTGTTAGTAGGAATGGACCTGCCCTCAGCAGGTGGGGGAACTGAAGCAGGGGTCTGATCCTCACATCGGGGCAATTGTCTGAGTCAGAGGAGAAACATTTAAGGCTTGGACACAGACACGGCTTGGAGTGAAACAGCTGATCTGTGGCAGCCTAAATGGAATGAGAATCTGACAAGTCTTTGCAGCAGCCATACATAACCCAGATGACGCAGTGGCTGGGAGCTGGAGTTTAGAGATTGTGGAGCAATCCCCGGGCGAGGGCTGCTGCTGACTACAGAGAGGATTGAGAGAATGTGAGGATGTGGTGGGAATGCCTGTGGAGGAAAGCCGGGCAGCCACGGAAGCAAGGCATTAATGCTGAGTCACACGTAGGGGGTGGAGCCATCGCCATAGCCTCCCTCTCCCCACATGCCAGCATTGGCAGCTGGCCCATCAAATGCCTGAGGCACTGAACTACAGAGTAGGACCCCACCCAGGGTGCTCCTTTAAGTGACTGATGCACCAAACAACAGAGAAGGACCCCAGGCAAGGAAGCCCTCTAAGTGATGTACGGTCAGACCTACAGAGAAACACTGGCCAAAGAGGCCTTCTGATCACCAGCTACAAGAGCCTGGAAAAAAGACTCTGATGGGGCCAGAACTCCTGCGGCAGTGGCAGTCCATGTCCCTGCACACTTGGTGCCGCCAGGATCCCCGCAAGCCAAGCAGGTGTGCCAGCTTCACGCTCAACTCTCACTGGGGCAGAGCTGCCACAGGCAAAAAAGCCTTGCGCCTGTGTGTGCAGGATCGCTTTGGTGGTATCTGAATCTTTGCGACCCTGTGGACGGTGGCCTGCCAGGCTTCTGTCAGGGAGGGGGTTCTCCAAGCAAGATTACTGGGGCGAACTGGCCAATACTGCCCTTCTAGAGCACTGTCTTTCCTCCTGCCCTAGCTGCCAACCCCCTGAGTACCTGGTGCTGCCAGAAACCCTGCGACCCAAGCAGCTGCACTGCCTCCACACCTGGCCATCACAGGGGAAATCCCAAGTCCTCCAGGACAGCGTCAGGAGCAACCCCCAGTGGACGACCCACATGCAGAGGTGGAGATAAAACCACAGTTGAAAACCAGGGGTAGTGTGACTAAGGAAGAAGACCTCAAACCCTCCCACCAGCTGTACAAGCTGCAGATTAAATCCACACGATCACCTAGGCAGACTGTCTGTGGAATATATGAAAGGTCCTTGAGAGCTCCCACAAAAGAAAACACGCTAGTTCTGATAGTTGTGTACGTTGGAGGCAAGAACACACAGGAATAGGACCAGATCAGAACCTGAGCTGCCCCCAGAGCAGGTGCAGAGATCAGCACAGTGTTAGAGGGCATCCTAGGGAACTGAAGTGGACTGTGACTCCCAGCGAGGGAAAGGACTCTTGGCAGCAGTGAATCAAGAAAAACATTTATTATTCTTATGTTTTGACTTGTTCTGTAGATTCTTTTGGATTTGTTTTTCTTTTTTTCCATGTCTATGGAATATATGAAAGGTCCTTGAGAGCTCCCACAAAAGAAAACACGCTAGTTCTGATAGTTGTGTACGTTGGAGGCAAGAACACACAGGAATAGGACCAGATCAGAACCTGAGCTGCCCCCAGAGCAGGTGCAGAGATCAGCACAGTGTTAGAGGGCATCCTAGGGAACTGAAGTGGACTGTGACTCCCAGCGAGGGAAAGGACTCTTGGCAGCAGTGAATCAAGAAAAACATTTATTATTCTTATGTTTTGACTTGTTCTGTAGATTCTTTTGGATTTGTTTTTCTTTTTTTCCCCTTTTTCTCCCCACTCTTGTAGTTGTCAATTTTTTTGGCACTATGAAATCTAATTAAGCTTTTGAGCTTTTTTTTTTTTAAATCTCAGTCAATTTTTAATTGTTATAACCTCTGCCTCTGTGTTGGGCTTTTGCAGTTCTGGAGTGTTTTTTTTTCTTTTCTTAATTTTAATTTCTAATTTTTTTAACCTATTTTTTTCCCAAATTTATTCCTTTGTTTGCTTTTCCTACTGTACTTTTCCCCTTGCAGTTAATCTTTAATATATATTAATCTTCTTTGTCTACCTTTGTTTAACTTTGCACATCTATTCTTTCTTTTCTTTCTTTCCTTTCTTTCCTTTCGTCTCAACATATTGGTTAGTTTTATTTTCATTTCTTTATTCCCAAATTGGCACCTTGCATTAGTTTTATTTCCCAATTTGTGCTTTAGTTAGTTTCGTTCTGGTAGACATACTTTTTGGTTACCTTTGTTGGCTGGGTCAATCTATTGTACTTGATTGGACTGTTTAGATCTCACTTATGGGTGTATATGTATATATGTACATTCAGTCACACTTTTTATTGTTGTTATAAACCTCTGCCTCCATGTTGGGCCTTTGCAGTTCTGTGGCATTTTCCTTTTTATCCTTTTTTCTTTCTTCTTCCTTTTTTTTCTCTTTTTTATAATTTTAATTTTTTAAACCTATTATATTTTTTACATGTATTTCTTTGTTTGCCTTTCCTACTGTTCTTTCCCCTTGCAGTTAATCTTATATAAATCTTCATCTACCTACTTAACTTTGCATATCTATTCTTTCTTTCCTTTCCTCTTGACATATTTGTTAGTGTTATTATCATTGCTTTATTCCCCAATGGGATCTTGCTTTAGTTTTCTTTTCCAGTTTGTGCTTTAGTTAGTTTTGTTCTGGTAGATATAATTTTTGGTTTCCTTTTTTTGCAAGGTCAGTTTATTGTACTTTATTTTTGCTGGGCTGTTTGGATTTTGCTTATGGGTGTATATGTATATATGTATATTCCGTCACCTTTTTATTGGTCTTATAAACCTCTGCATCTACATTGGGCTTTTGTAGTTCTGTGGAGTTTTCCTTTTATCTTTCTTCTTCCACTTATTTTTCTTTCCTCTTTTTATAATTTTAACTTTCAATTTTT
>SJXQ01004553.1:75887-117778 GCA_006408695.1 Aepyceros melampus
TGCCTGCAATTCAGAAGACCCAGGTTCAATACCTGGGTTGGGAAGACCCCCTGGAGACAGAAATGACAACCCATTCCAGTACCCTTGCCTGGAAAATGCTATGGACAGAGGAGCCTAGTAGGCTACACACCATGGGGTCACAAAGAGTCAGACAGGACTAAGTGACTTCACTTTCACTTTCATCTACCTCTATTTACCTTTGCATATACATTCTCTCTTTCTTTTCTTTCTTTCCTTTCCTCTCAACATATTTGTTACATTTGTTTCATTGCTTTATTCCCCACTCAGCACCTTGCTTTCATTTTTTATCCCCCAGTTTGTGCTTTAGTTAGTTTTGTTCTTAACTGGTAAATATAATTTTTGATTTCCTTTGCTTACCGGGTCAGTCTATTATACTTTTATTTTTGTTGGAATGTTTTGACTGTGCTCATGGGTGTATATATATATTTGTGTATATTCCATTATTTTCATTATTATTTGCCTGATTTGGTAACTGCCATTTGTCTGGGGTTCATCTTTGGTTTCTCATTTTTGGATATTTGTTTTAATCTCACTTAATGCTGTAACAAACCACTTGTGGAATATTTGTTCCTGACCAGAGATCAAACTCTGAGCCTTTGGAGTGGGAGCACTGACTCCAAGACCCTTGAGTAACCAGAGAACTAACCCTGCTGCTGCTGCTGCTAAGTCGCTTCAGTCATGTCTGACTCTTTGCAACCCCATACCCTAGGGGATATCAAATAGTGAGAACTCACACACAGGCAAGTGCTGGAATATAAGACCCAGAATCACTGAACCACCAATAGTACCCTGTGCAGGACACCTCATCTAGACAACAAACTAAACAAAAATACAAACTGAGTCATCAGCAGACAGGATTACCTCCTCACTCAGCCTTGGCCAACAGAGGAAAAACAAACAAACAAACAAAAACAGCACAAATCTCACCCTATAAGAAGCTTACACAAACCACTGGACAAACCTTAGGAGGGCAGAAACCAAAAGGAAGAAATAATTCAACCTGGAAGCCTGGGAAAAAGAGACCTCAAACACAATAAGTTAAGAAAAAAAAAAAAAAAAAAAGGCAGAGAAATACTACACAAATGAAGGAACAAACTAGAAACATAGAAGTCCAAATAAAAGAAGAGGAAATAGGCAAACTACCTGAAAAAGAATTCAGAATAATGATAGTAAAGATGATCAAAAGAAGAATTAAAGAATAAAGATACAGAAACAAACAACACAATTAATGATATTAAAATACTCTAGAAGGAACCAATAGCAGAATTTCTGAAGCAGAAGAATGAATCAGTGAGCTGGAAGATAAAATGGTGGAAGAGCAGAATAAAATAAAAATAATAAAAAGAACTGAGGATAGTCCCAGATATCTCTGGGACAATATCAAATGACCAACATTCAAATTATAGGGATCCCAGAAGAAGAGGAGGAAAAGAAAAGGTATGAGAAAATTTTTGAACAGATTAGAGTTGAAAGTTTCCCCAACATGGAAAAGGAAAGAGTCAATCAAGTCCAAGAGGCACAAAGAGTCCCATACATGATAAACCCATGAGAAACATGCCAAGACACATACTAATCAAATTAATAAAGACTAAAGACAAATAAAGAATATTAAAAGCAGCAAGGGAGAAGCAACAAGTAATATACAATGGAAACTCCATAGACTTAACAGCTGATCTTTCAGCAGAAACTCTGTAGGCAAGAAGGGAATGGCAGGCTATATTTAAAGTACTGAAAGGGAAAAATCTACAACCAAGTTTACTCTACCTGGCAAGGATCTCATTCAAAATTGATGGAGAAATAAAAAGCTTTTCAGACAAAAAGCAAAAGTTAAGAGAATTCAGTACCACCAAACCAGCTTCACAACAAATGTTAAAGGGACTCATATAGTCAATAAATAGAAGAGAAGAAAAAAGATCTACAAAATCAACCCCAAACAATTAAGAAAATGGCAATAGGAACATATATATCAATAATTACTTTAATTGTAAATGGATTAAAAAAAAGACACAGACTGGCTGAATGGACACAAAAACAAGACCCATATATATATGTGTACAAGAAACCCACTTCAGACCTCAAGTTCCTACCTCGAGAGACAAGAAAAACATCGAATAGACAACCTAACTTTACACCTAAAACAACTGGAAAAAGAACAACAACAAAAAAACCCCCCGAAATTAGTAGAAGGAAAAAAATCATAAAGATCTGAGCAGAAATAAATGAAAAAAAATTGAAAGAAACAATAGTAAAGATTAATAAAACTAAAAGCTGGTTCTTTGAGAAGATAAATAAAATTGACAAACCTTTAGCCAGACTCATCAAGGGAAAAAGAAGAATCAAATCAACAAATTTAGAAATGAAAAAGCAGAAGTTAGAACAGACAATGCAGAAATACAAAGGATTATAAGACACTATTATGAACAACTATATGGCAATAAAGTGAATAACATGGAAGAAATGGACAGGTTCTTAGAAAAGTTCAATCTTCCAAGACTGAACCAGGAAGAACTAGAAATTATGAACCACCCAATTACAGGCACTGAAATTGAGGCTGTGATAAAAAATCTCCCAAAAAACAAAAGCCCAGGACCTGATAGCTTCACAGGGGAATTATACCAACCTATTATGAGCTATTCTATCAACCTAAATGAACTATTCTATTAGCTCATTTAGAGAAGAGCTAATGCCTATGCTTCTTTCAAATCAACAAATTTAGAAATGAAAAAGCAGAAGTTAGAACAGACAATGCAGAAATACAAAGGATTATAAGACACTATTATGAACAACTATATGGCAATAAAGTGAATAACATGGAAGAAATGGACAGGTTCTTAGAAAAGTTCAATCTTCCAAGACTGAACCAGGAAGAACTAGAAATTATGAACCACCCAATTACAGGCACTGAAATTGAGGCTGTGATAAAAAATCTCCCAAAAAACAAAAGCCCAGGACCTGATAGCTTCACAGGGGAATTCTACCAACCTATTATGAGCTATTCTATCAACCTAAAAGAGCTATTCTATTAGCTCATTTAGAGAAGAGCTAATGCCTATGCCTCTAAAAGTCTTTCAAAAAATTGCAGAGGAAGGAACACTTCCAAACTCATTCTACGAGGCCACCATCACCCTGATACCAAAACCAGACAAAACAACACACTAAAAGAAAACTACAGGCTAGTATCACTGATGAACATAGATGAAAAAATCCTCAACAAAATTTTAGCAAACAGAATTTGGCAACACATTGAAAAGCTCATACACCATGATGAAGTTGGATTTTCTCCAGGGATGCAAGGATTCTTCAATATACACAGATCAATTAATGTGATACAGTATATTAACAAATTGAAAGATAAAAACAATATGATAATCTCAATAGATGCAGAAAAAATACAGCACCCAAAAATGGGCATAGAAGGAACCTACCTCAACATAGTAAAGGCCATATATGATAAGCCTACAGCAAACATTATTCTCAGTGTGAAGAACTGAAAGCATTCCCCCTAAGATCAGGAACAAGACAAGGGTGTCCACTTTCATCACTATTATTCAACATAATTCTGAAAGTCCTAGCTACAGCAATCAGAGAAGAAAAAGAAATAAACAGAATCCAGACTGGAAAAGAAGAAGTAAAGCTCTCACTGTTTGTAGATGACATGATACTGTACACAGCAAACGCTAAAGACAGTATCAGAAAATTACTAGAGCTAATCAGTGAATTTAGCAAAGTTGCAAGATACAAAATCAATACACAGAAATCACTTGCATTTCTATATACTAACAATGAAAAATCAGAAAGAGAAATTAAGGAGTCAATCTCATTCACCATTGCAACAAAAAGAATTAAATGTCTAGGAATAAACTTACCTAAGGAGACAAAAGAACTGTACACAGAAAATTATAAGACACTGATGAAAGAAATCAAAGATGACATAAACAGATGGAGAGTTATTCCATGTTCCTGGATAGGAAGAATCAATATTGTGAAAATGTCTATACTACCAAATGCAATCCACAGATGCAATGTGATCCCTATTAAATTACCAATGGCATTTTTCAGAGACTGGAACAAAAATTTTCACAGTTCATATGGAAACACAAAAGACCCTGAATAGCCAAATCAGTCTTGAGAAAGAAGAACAGAGCTGAAGGAATCAACCTTCCTAACTTCCGATTATACTACAAAGCTACAGTCATCAAGTCAGTATGGCACTGGCACAAAAACAGAAATATAGACCAATGGAACAAGATAGAAAGCCCAGAAATAAACCCATGCACCTATGGGTCCCTTATTTTTGACAAAAGGAGGCATAATATACAATGGGGAAAAGACAGCCTCTTCAATAAATGGTGCTGGGAAAACTGGACAGCTACATGTAAAAGAAAGAAATTAGAACACTTCTTAATACCATACACAAAGATAAACTAAAAATGGATTAAAGACCTAAATCCAAGGCCAGAAACTATAAAACTCTTAGAGGAAAACATAGGCAGAACACTCCATGGCAAAGCAAGAACCTCTATGACCCACTTCCTAGAGTCATGGAAATAAAAACAAAAGTAAGCAAGTGGGACCTGATTAAACTTAAAATCTTTTGTACAACAAAGAAAACTATAAGCAAGGTGAAAAGACAACCCTCAGAATGGGAGAAAGTAATAGCAAATGAAACAACTGACAAAGGATTTAATTTACAAAATATACAAGCAGCTCATACAACCTAATACTAGAAAAACAAACCACCCAATCAAAACATGGGGAAGACCTAAACAGACATTTCTCCAAAGAAGACATACAGAGGCTAACCAACATGAAAAGATGCTCAACATCGCTAATTATTAGAGAAATGAAAATCAAAACCACAATGAGATATCACTTCATACCAGTCAGAATGGCCATCATCAAAAAGTCTACAAATAATAAATACTGGAGAGGGTGTGGAGAAAAGGGAACATTCTTGCACTGTTGGTGGGAATGTAAATTGATGCCACCACTATGGAAGATGGTATGGAGAGTCTTTAAAAAACTAGGAATAAAACTGCTGTATGACTCAGCAATCCCACTCCTAGGCATATACCTTGAGGAAACAAAAATTGAAAAAGACATGTGTATCCCATTGTTCATTGCAGTACTATTTTCAATAGCTAGAACATGAAAGCAACCTAGATGTCCATCAACAGATGAATGGATAAAGAATTGTATACAAATACACACGTGATATTACTCAGCCATAAAAAGAAACACATTTGAGTCCATTCTGAGGAGATGGATGAACCTAGAACCTATTATAGAGTGAAGTGAGTCAGAAAAAGAAAGATAAATATTGTATTCTAATGCACATATACGAAATCTAGAAAAATGGTACTGACGAATTTATTTACAGGACAGCAATGGAGAAGCATACATAGAAAATAGACTTATGGACATGGGGAGAGGGGAGGAGAGTGTGAGATATATGCAAAAAGTAACATGGAAACTTACATTACCATATGTAAAATAGATAACCAACCAGGAATTTGCTGTATGACTCAGGAAACTCAAACAGGAGCTCTGTATCAACCTAGACGGGTGAGATGGGGAGGGAGGTGGGAGGGAGGTTCAAAAGGGAGGGGATATATGTATACCTATGGCTGATTCATGTTGAAGTTTGACAGAAAACAACAAAATTCTATAACTTTATTAATAATTTTAATTCTATTATTATCCTTCAATAAAAAACAAATTAAAAAAAAAAACTAAATGATTAGCACCCTCCTGGCAAAGCCTGCAACAATTAACATAGACTCAAAGTTATTTCCCTCATTGGAAATTTTCAGTGATAAGCAAAATATTCATTCAATATGAAGAGGAACCCTGAGTACGCCCTCTGCTTCCATGAAACATCTCTAGTAAGAGAAACTCCTACTGAACTGAAGGTAGTAGCTACACAGTGTCAAGATATAAAGCCTGTCAAAACTTTTTGAGTGATTCTCTAAATATACATGAGTTGAAGGAAATTTTAAATTGTGTCATTTTATAGTTGTACTTTGTGTAGTATACACTCTGGATATTTAATCACTCTTTCTATTCTGGAAATATCTAGTATTCATACAGTGTCTGAGCTACCATTAGTGGGCAATGTGGAAGAAGCTTGACTAGCTGGGAACCACTGATTCCTTTTAGTGTATTTTTTCCTTTCAGTTAACGGTTTTTGTCATCTCTGGTTGTTCTTTATATTTTCTAATTCTTTGTTTAAAAATTCTGACTTCTGGCTCTGTACCTCTATTCTCTTCCCAAGTTCTCTGATCGTCTTTACAATGATTACTCTGAGCTCTTTCTCAGGTAGACTGCCTCTCTCCACTTCACTTAGTTTGTCTTCTGGGGTTTTATTTTGTTCCCTCATCTGACCGTATTCCTCTGCCACCTCATTTTGTCTAAGTCGCTATTGGCATTTTTATGTATGTGGTAGGTTAGTGACATTTCTCAGCCTTGGAGAAGTGGCACTCTGTAGGAGGTGTCCTATGGGTCCCAGAAGTGCACCCTGCTCTGGTCACCCAAGCTATATGCTCTGGGGGTTTCCCCTGAACAGGCTGTGAGGGCCTTCCTTTAGTGGCAGGCTGGCTTTGTGGGCAGTCTGTTAGGCTTGGTTGGCTCCTAGTCTGGTTGGCTGCCAGGTCCTGTCTTGTGTGGATGCTGCTGGCTGCTGTTGAGTGGGGTCTGGTCAGAGGTGACTGGTTGAAGAACCCTAGGAGCCCTGGGGCTAGTGCCATCTCACCAGTGGGCAGAGTCAGGGTGCCCCAAAGACTTGGGGGCTGTTGCTCACTCACTGGCAGGTGAAGACAGAACCTGGGGTTAGTGCCAGTCTACTGGCAGGCAGAGTTGGTTCCTGGAGTCTGGTTATAGGACCCATGAGTCCCAGGGCTTTCTTCAGATTGTTGGGGTGAGGCATTCCTGACACAGCTGGCTATGAGGGCTGGAATGTCCTGAAGGTTGTGCTGGCCTGTTAGTGGGCAAGGCCAGTGCCCAGCTGGTCACAGGGGACAGTCTTGCCTGCGTTGCAGGATCTCCGTGTTCTTGCTTCTGGTGTCTGTTCCCTAGTGGGTGAGGCTGGTCTCGAGGCTTGAGCAGCTTCCCGGTGGAGGGGCTGGTGCCTGCCCACTGATGTGTGGAGCTGGGTCTTGGCCCTCTGGTGGGCTGGACCGTGTCTGGTAGCATGTCTGGGAGCAGCTGTGGGCTCTTTAGTCTTTAGGCAGCCAGTCTGTTGGTTAGCCAGTTCGTTGTTTGGTGTGGTGTCCCCTGCAGCACTGAAGCCTACAGGCCATCGGATGGGGCCAGGTCTGGGTACTAGTGAGCCTTTCTGGTGTCTGTTCCCTAGTGGGTGAGGCTGGTCTCGAGGCTTGAGCAGCTTCCCGGTGGAGGGGCTGGTGCCTGCCCACTGATGTGTGGAGCTGGGTCTTGGCCCTCTGGTGGGCTGGACCATGTCTGGCATCATGTCTGGGAGCAGCTGTGGGCTCTTTAGTCTTTAGGCAGCCAGTCTGTTGGTTAGCCAGTTCGTTGTTTGGTGTGGTGTCCCCTGCAGCACTGAAGCCTACAGGCCATCGGGTAGGGCCAGGTCTGGGTACTAGTGAGCCAATATGTAGCTGCCAGGGGGGTGGTTTGCATTTGGGTGTCCCCAGTATGTCTCCCACTGGTGTCTACATCCTGTGGGTGAGCTGCAGTCCCCACCCACTCCCAGTACAGACACATCCCTCTCCAGGAGACCGAGACCAGCAGGTATGACTGGCCCAGTATCCTATCAAATTACTTGTTTTGCCTGGGTGCTTGTGTGCATGAGATTTTGTGTGCACCCATTAAGACTGAAGTCTCTATTTTCCCCAGTCCTGTGGGGCTCCTGCTTTTAGGCCCTGCGGGTTGGCATCTTCCTGGTGCCAGACCCCTGGGCTGGGGTGGGGGTGGAGGGCTGACATGCTGCTCAGAATTCTTACTCTTGTTGGAGAACCTCTGTAATATATTTATTCTCCAGTCTGTGGGTTGCTTACCTGAGGTATGGCATTGGATATCACAAGTTTGCCTGCCTGTCTTGGGCTGTGCTTCTTTACGTCTTTAATGGTAGAAGATCTTTTCTAGGAGGTTCCAGTCTTTTTCATCAGTGGTTATTCTGCAGATAGTTGTAGGTTAGCTGCACTCATGACAGAAGGTGAGCACAGTTTCTTTCCGCTCTGCTACCTTGGTTTCTCTGATCCAGCATCAGCTGGGATCTAAACTGAGTCCTTATCAAAGATTCAGGTTGATTTTGTATTGTATATTTGACTATCTGAGTGAAATTCCTTTCCTTCTTCATTCCCTCCCACCTTCCTCCCTTTCTTCAGTTAAATATTTTGTGACAATTAGATTCACAAGCAGTAATAATAAATGAGAGATTACCTGTGTCCTTTACACAGCTTCCTTCAGTGCTATCATAAAACTATGGCATAATATCACAACCAGGATATTTACATTGATATAGGTCAAGGTACAGAACATTTACATTCCATGGGGATCTACTGTGTTGCCTTTATATTCATTCACGCTTGCTTCTCTCTTGCCCAAATTCTGTCATTTCAGGAATGTTCCATAAAGGAATCTTTCAGTATATAACCTTTTGAGATTGGCTTTTCTCACTTAACATACTTTTCTGGAACTTCATTCAAGCTGTTATGCATATCAATAATTCATCTTTTTTATTGCTGAGTAGTATTCCATGGTATGGATATACCAGTTTGTTTAACTATTATTCACCAGTTGAAAGACAACTGGATTGTTTCCAGTTTTTGTTTTTTCAGAATAAAGCTGCTACGGAAGCTTGTATATGAGTATTCATAGCAGCACTATTCACAGTAACCAAAAGGTAAAAACAACACAACTGTATATCAACAGATAAATGGATAAACAAAATGTGTGTGTATATATATGTGTGTGTGTGTATATATGTATGAATGTATGTATATTAGCATGGAATATTGTTCAGTCTTAGAAAAGAATGAAGTTCTGTATATGCTACAACACAGAGGAAACTTGCAAAGATTATGCTAAGTGAAATAAGTCAGACACAAAAGAACACACTGTACAATTTCACTTAGTAATATGAATTTCCAAGAACAGGCAAATTCACAAAGACAGAGGTTAGCAGGGGCTAAAGAAGAGAAAGAAATGGGGAGTTATCATTTAATGAGGATGAAGTTTCTGTTTGGGATAATGAATACTATTGATGATTGCATGATATTGTGAATGTACTTAATGCCAATGAATTGTACACGTTAAAACTCTAAATTTTATGTATATTTTCCCACAATTAAAAAAAAAGAATGTATAGGCATTTGTGTGTAGGTTTTCATATGAATAGAAGTCTTAATTTCTCTGGGATAGAAGTCCAGAAGTGCAATTGCTAGTTTGTATGATAGTTACATCTGTGTTTTTCAAGAAAATGCCAGAGTACTGTGCCTTTTAAATTCTCATCACCAGTGCGTGAGCGGTCCAGTATCTCTGCATACTCACCAAAATGTGGCGTTTTCCCTGATAACCAGCACCGTTGAATGTCTTCTCAGATGCGTTTTGCCAATTTTATATCTTCCTAGTTGAAGTATCTCTTCATGTTTTGCCTACTTTCTAACTGTATGGTTTGCTTTTTTACAATTGACTTTTGAGAGTTCTTCACATAGTCTACATACTAGATCTTTGGCAGAGGTATAGTTTGCAAACAATTTCAACTACTCTTATCTGTCTCTCAATCCTTCTAATATCATCTTTCATACAACAATATTTTTAAGTTTTGATGAAGTCTGATTTATCATTTTTTCTTTTTGTGGATTATGATTTTTTGTGTCAGATCTAAGACTCTTTGCTTAGTCCTAGATCCCAAAGTTTCTTCCTACTTTTTTTTCCCTAAAAGTTTTATAATTTTACATTTACATTTAAATGCATGATTTAGTTTGAGTAAATTTCTGTATAAGATGTACAATTTAGGTCAAGATGATGATTATTTCCCTTGCTGCTGCTGCTGCTGAGTCGCTTCAGTTGTGTCTGACTCTGTGCGACCCCATAAGACAGTAGCCCACTAGGCTCTCCCGTCCTTGGGATTCTCCAGGCAAGAACAGATTATCCCTTAGGGATAACCAATTTATTTTATACCATTTGCTGGAAAGACAATCCTTTCTTCATTGAATTTTAAAAATTACCCTAAGATAATGCTTTATCCTTTCTTCCTTCTTTCTTCCTCCTTTCCTCTTTCTCTTTTGGCCACTGCTTTACACAATCTACACTGTCTTCACTGTGGCTGTAAACAGAGATTGGCACCTACATGCTATGAAGTTTGATGATGAGTGTGTATATGGAAGGCACACTTTTATATTTTCTAAATATTTATAAAACACCTAATTGAGAGTTGGACTGTGAAGAAGGCTGAGCACAGAAGAATTGATGCTTTTGAACTGTGGTGTTGGAGAAGACTCTTGAGAGTCCCTTGGACTGCAAGGAGATCCAACCAGTCCATTCTGAAGGAGATCAACCCTGGGATTTCTTTGGAAGGAATGATGCTAAAGCTGAAGCTCCAGTACTTTGGGCACCTTATGCGAAGAGTTGACTCATTGGAAAAGACCCTGATGCTGGGAGGGATTGGGGGCAGGAGGAGAAAGGGACGACCGAGGATGAGATGGCTGGATGGCATCACAGACTCAATGGACGTGAGTCTGAGTGAACTCTGGGAGTTGGTGATGGACAGGGAGGCCTGGCGTGCCGCGATTCATGGGGTCGCAAAGAGTCGGACACGACTGCGTGACTGAACTAACTAACTAACTAAGTCAGTATTATGCTGGTCCATTTTTGCACTTTCATAACCTTCATTTAATTAATGAGCAAAAGAGAGATGGAGACAGGTAAGACCTTTCAGTCCCCTCTTTCTTATACAATGTGCTCAGTGTCAGCAGCCTCAGCTCATCTGGGTTTATTTCTATCCTGCTGTAGTGGGAGCACCAGGGACTTGGGAATAAGGCACAGGTGTCTCTGTAGCAAACGTGGTGATTTATGCAAACAGATCTTATACATTACTTCTTCCCTCCCTCTTTGCCTCCTTCCTTCTACAAATGATAAATAACCAGGAGTAATATGTTACACAAAGTAGATATTTTTCTTTCATAGAGATTTTATTCTGGTGAAATAGGAAGAAGATAAGCAAATAAAGTGAAAACAGAATGAACTACACTCATTCTGATAGTAGTTGTATTGATTATAATGTTAGAATTACAAAATGTGTCATTGAGTGATATGTTTTGATTCATTGACAATGTTTTACTGATTTCCCAATATTTAAGGCATATACCAGTAATGTCCTAGTTGCTGCAGTAATCTGAAAGAAAAAACTGTATAAGTTTTGATTTCCAAGAATTTATAATTTAGCTGAGGAGGTAAGAATATACATAAGCACAAATATTTTAAATTAGTGTCATATAAAGAGAATGATAAATAAACATAAAAAAAAACCACTAAAATAGTCCAATGAAGAGGAAAAGTCTCTTCCCTTGGGAATAATCATGGAAAAGCACCACTAAGTAACATCATAAAGCTGGGCTTTGCAGCCAACAGTGACAGGCAGACTTGATGGACATGAGTTTGGGTGGACTCCGGGAGTTGGTGATGGACAGGGAGGCCTGGTGTGCTGCGGTTCATGGGGTCACAAAGAGTCAGACACGACTGAGTGACTGAACTAGACTGAACTGAACTTCATGTTGTTGCTGTAATTATAAAATGAGATCATATATATGGATTTTAAAAATGGTATATAGTGCCAGTTTAATATGATTAGGTAAGAAGCTTCATGATGGCTTAGACTACTCCTCATATACCTTTGCATTCTCCATGTGCCTGTACCCAGCACACAGAGCCTACCCACAATCAGCAGCATTATTAAAAGCAGCAATGATTCCACAGTGCATTTATCTGCCTATACACATAGAATCTGTTTCATATGTCTGATAAATGAATGTTCTGTGAACTTGTTTACAAAGAATTTAGCAGGTAGTTATTCTGTTTAATCACAGTGACTTTTCTCATAAGAGAAAAGTCCTATTACTTGTGTCAAAAAAAAAAAGAACACCCAAAGAATTATTACTTGTTACACTTCTGTGATGATATACCTAGTGTGATGCTGAATAAAAGTCAAATTATATACCTTCCACTGGCTTCACTTTATGGGTAAGCAGATTTATAGTCACACTATAGCATGCAAAAAGAAGTTTAAAAGGTTTGAGCCTAAATATTTAAACATAATTTTTAATAATATTGACTATATAAACACAGATATCTAGAAATCCCATGGACAGAGGAGCCTGGTAGGCTACAGTCTATGGGGTCACACAGAGTCGGACACGACTGAGCGACTTCACTTTCTTTCTTTCTTAAGATCACTTATGGAGAAGGCAATGGCACCCCACTTCAGTACTGTTGCCTGGAAAATCCCATGGATGGAGGAGCCTGGTAGGCTGCAATCCATGGGGTCGCTAAGAGTCGGACATGACTGAGTGACTTCACTTTGACTTTTCACTTTCATGCACTGGAGAAGGAAATGGCAACCCACTCCAGTGTTCTTGCCTGGAGAATCCCAGGGACAGGGGAGCCTGGTGGGCTGCCGTCTATGGGGTCACACAGAGTCAGACACGACTGAAGCGACTTAGCAGCAGCAGCAGCAGCAGAAGTATACACCTATATATGTAAATATATAGATGTATATCTATTATAAATATACAACCATATGGTCTAAATTGAAATTAATATTGCTAGTGTCTCAGAATGTGCTGAGTTTCAAGTCACATTCATAGGGAAACAAAATCAGAAATTGTATTGTTAAACTTAAAACTTTATTCTAGAACTCTTACAGCATCCTATATGGGAGAAGCTATCTGTAATAAAGATTGATGTAGCAGAAATTGTAACATATCCACCAAAATGAAATTTTACGTTCAGGTTTGTGGATGAAAAATTTAAGACTTGTGGTAGTAAAGGGATGAGTTTTATGTATTATCCCCTCATGAATCTTTTTGACCATTTGGAAAAGTCTTATGGGGTTAAACATCCAGGTTCAACAAACAAACAAACACCTGGACACTGTGATGGATGAGGAAAGACAGAAACTGCATCTGTGCACGAGTGCAGGGAGTCTGAGTGAGTCAGTAGTAAGGATGTCCTTACTACTGGTTTCTGCCGAGTGTGCTACACACTTAGCAGAGCAGACCTGAACACGTGCAAGGCCTCATGGTTTGGGTCAGCAACAGTGTCCAACAGTGATGTGGAACTCCTTCTAGGATAGTCACAAGCGTGTAATTTACCATGGAGTGGCCTACTTATGGTACACAGGGGGATACCTCGCTGGTTGTTTTTTCACACAGTTATTAAATCTTAGTGGCAGTTAAAATCCAAGATACTGTATGACTTTGCACAAGATGACAGGATGCTTCCTACATGCCTCTTGTCTTTGGAAAAATGATATTAAGTATAAGCTAATCAGAACTCAAGGAATGGGAAAAACGTGAGTTTTCGAGCCAGATGAACTTGCCTGCAAATCCTGGCTCTTTATTTAGCTTTTGTTGGCCCAAGTTTTATGTTTTTTTGTACAACAGACAACACGATATGCACCTTGTATGATTATTTTGAGTATTAAATGAGATCAAAGTGAGTGAAAGTCACTCAGTCGGGTCCAGGCTCTTTGCAACCCCATGGACTATAGCCCACCACTCTCCTCTGTCCAAGGGATTTTCCAGGCAAGAATACTGGAGTGGGTAGCCACTTCCTTCTTCAGGAATCTTCCCAACCCAGGGATGGAACCCAGGTCTCCTGCATTGCTGGCAGACTCTTTACTCTTTTCATCCATTAAATAATGGATGCAAATATTCAATGTAATGTCCAATATGTTTTAGATCTCACACTCCCTTGCCCTTGAATACCACCTCTCCTTTCCATTTCCAAAGCCCAAGGGAAAATTAACAACAAGTTTTAGAATTCTATAAATTCTAAAAATAAAAACTGTTTTCCTACTGAAAACTGACTCTAATTCATATGAAGAGAGTGCAATACCTTCTCAGATATTGGTACCTATAAGAAAAAAAAAGCCAGCAACTGTCCTACCTATGAACTTTATATACATTATTATTTTTAAAATAATTTTATTTATTTTTGGCCTGTTGGCTCAGAGGTTAAAGCGTCTGCCTGCAGTGCGGGAGACCCAGGTTCGATCCCTGGGTTGGGAAGATCCTCTGGAGAAGGAAATGGCAACCCACTCCAGTACTCTTGCCTGGAAAATTCCATGGACTGAGGAGCCTGGTGGGCTACAGCCACGGGGTCGCAAAGAGTCGGACACGACTGAGCGACTTCACCTCACCTCACCTTGGCTGTGTGAGATTTTCCCTAGTTGTGTATGCGGGGGCTACTCTCTAGCTGAAGTGTGCGGGAGCACGGGCTCTACACGGTCAGGTTTCGGGAACAGTGGCTCGTGGGCTGCAGAGCACAGGCGTGGTAATTGTGGCACACGGACTTAGCTGTTCCATGGCAGGTAAGTTCTTCCTGGATAGGGACAGAATCTGTGTCTCCCGCACTGGCAGGAGGATTCTTTATCACTGAGTCACTGAGGAAGCCTTATATATGTTATTGTTTTAATCCATACGTCAATAAATACCCCATCTGGTAGGTATTATTGTAAGTATTTTGCATATGCTTATCATAACAGTTATGAAGAAAAAAGTACCAACTTACTTACACTGGCCTTATTACAAGAATAAGAGCTTCCTGGGTAGCTCAGCTGGTAAAGAATCCACCTGCAATGCAGGACACCATGGTTCGGTTCCTGGGTCAGGAAGTTCCAGGGATAGATAGGCTACCCACTCCAGTATTCTTGGGCTTCCCTAGTGGTTCAGATGGTAAAGAATCTACTGCAGTGCAGGAGACCTGGGTTCGATCCCTGGGTTGGGAAGATCCCCTGGAGGAGGACATTGCAAGCCACTCCAGGATTGTTGCCTGGAGAATTCCACAGACAGAGAAGCCTGGTGGGCTATAATGGGGTCGCAAAGAGTTGGATATGACTGAACGACTAAGTACATTATGATGCAAGCTCAGCAAAAGGAAGGCAAGTTTCACTGCCTTTTGCTTTAATGTTATTCTGTTCTGCACTTAATACGTAGTCAGGAATCATTAGTTGATTTCTTTCCCTTGAGAACTTTCATTGCTAAACCCAGAAAGATGACAGCATAGAGACTCTGTTTCACTGATCTAAGTACTAATTAGGAGACCTGGGTTCGATCCCTGGGTTGGGAAGATCCCCTGGAGGAGGACATTGCAAGCCACTCCAGGATTGTTGCCTGGAGAATTCCACAGACAGAGAAGCCTGGTGGGCTATAATGGGGTCGCAAAGAGTTGGATATGACTGAACGACTAAGTACATTATGATGCAAGCTCAGCAAAAGGAAGGCAAGTTTCACTGCCTTTTGCTTTAATGTTATTCTGTTCTGCACTTAATACGTAGTCAGGAATCATTAGTTGATTTCTTTCCCTTGAGAACTTTCATTGCTAAACCCAGAAAGATGACAGCATAGAGACTCTGTTTCACTGATCTAAGTACTAATCAAGAAGCTCTAGGTACCTAGGTAGTACAAGAAAAAGTATGCTGTGTAATTTGTGAGTAACCTTGATAAAATCCAAACCTTGTGATTTGGTCTGTTCATTTACATAAAGATAGTGTGGAGGGGTGTGGGCAGAGAAAGAGAGAGGGAGGAAAGGAGATGACAGTTTTCTACATCCTCAGGTATGAGAAATTACTAGCATAATTACTCTTGGAAATACTCAGATTGTATTTCAGGAATTGCACTGAAAAAGGTATTTTAGCTAAAAATTTATTATAGCATTACCAGTCTGAGACCCTTACTTCTTTGGTCTATTAACTAGCATCACAAATAAATGGATGCTCCTTACAACAGATTTAGAGTACCAAAGGGAATAGCGTCAGGTTGCTACATCTGGATAATTTTCAGGGGTGGAAAATATAATAATGAGGATACCAACTGGGCCACCCACTGCAAAATGTGGGTGACCAAATAAGCCAATGGAACCTCTAATGAGTATTTACTCCAAAGGACTCTGCATGTAAACGACTTCCAGACTGATGTGGTGCCAAGCTTAGAGGATTAAGTCTTTCAATGGCTTTTGTTGGTCAGCAGCCAAGGCATCTAGGAACAAAGAGAGGGGGTCTCCTTGTTAAACATATCAAGAATATTACTTTCAGACAAGAAGAATGCAAAGAATGGATCAAAGAACACCATAAAATAGATGGAAGACAGTAGAAATAAGTAATAACAGCATCATTCATACTCTGAGTTTAGGGTGATTATGTTTAGTTAGGGCATTATTTTTCAGAGGACTTTAAAGCACTGCTTAGCATTTATGTGTCTGGCCTACATTATAGGTAGTTGTGTACATGTCTTAGGTTTTGATGATCTTGAGGGCAAGAGTTTCCTCTGCTTTGTCTCATGAGTGTGCCATTAATCTTCCGTTTCTTTCTTCTTCTAGCACTAAGCAGAGTATAGACATAGGCTGTTGAAGAATTATTGTTGAAACATGTTAAAATGAATTTGCAACCACTTTTGCTTTAATAACATAAAAGGTACCAGGAGGAACATATCGTGGTTTTGTTTTCACTTTTTTAAGGAGGGGTAAATCTGTAATACAAAGAAATTGCCTGTCCAGAGGGAGCAACTCAGTATCACTTAGAAAGTTAGTTGCTGGGTTTATCCTGACTCAGGGCTCCCCCAGAGCAATGCAAATGACAGAGTACATATGGAAAATCACATTCCCTGTATGTTTACCCGGAGAAAATACAAAGCAAGAAAATGTTTGCACACCATGGCAAAAGCCAGTGCTAGCACAGATTCTAAGATGGCCACCCAAACAAATGTTTACTTCTGTAAGGCAAAGCAAAACAAAACAAAACCTAACTGGGTATTTTAAAAGTTTGAAACACAGCAACAAACTTATTTGATTCCTTTTTTCTGTTTCCAAATAGTTGTGTTAACATTGTGGAACATTTACCTTTCTGACCCTTCTCAAAGAAGTGGTCAATCGCATTTTACAGCAAGATTTCCTGATAGACATTGTCAAATGTAATTGGCCACCAATTTCTCCTTCTTTAGGCGAAAGGTAGCCATAGTTGGCCTGAAAGTTTGGAACTGCACTGTGTGGTTTAAAGGCTTTCCCGATGATCAGCACTGCCAGTGCGGCCAGTCCTAACAAAGATAGCCACTACTCTTTTCTTAGACGGACAACAGTTGCATGCCTGCAGTTACTCATGTATTCAGAACGCTTTCAAAATGTTTGTTTATTTATATCCTTAATTTAACAGGCTCGTATAGTGCCAGAAAGTGTTCTCTGTGAAGCAGATAGAAACATTATCCCTGTTTCATAAATGTGAAATTGAGGTTACATAAACTGTTGAAAGTCATGCATCTCAAAAGTGGTAGAACTGGGATTCAAACCCAAGCCACCTGGTTCAAGTGCACTAAAGTCTGACTCAAACTCAAAAGCACATGTTTTAAGGAAAATAATGACAATGGCTGGGTTTTCATACAGTCCTATCTAGCTTTATCTCTCTGAAACTGTGTGGTGTACATCTTTCTCCTTTAGTCCACATCCAGTCCTCAATAGAAACAGGAAGTTCTCCAGCTCTTCTCCCCCTGGGGGATAGTTGATTTGAGAGGAAGCTTAGACTCAGGAGAGGGAAGGAGGTGTCTGACTAGACATCTGGGGATATATCTGTGCTCATGAGGACTCCTTGTGTCCCTTTTTTGACAGCTCCTTTCTTTGCTACTACCAGTAAATTCCAAGTTGTTCTATTTCTCATTAGTTCAGAAAGTGGTAGAGTATTTCTCACATCTAAAGCAAGTGCTATAGTATATAAAAAACATTTAAGGTTTCTTTCGCTGGGGGGTGGTGCAGGCAGAAATAAACAGGTTGAAAGTACATCAGGAGCGAAAATATATTCCTCCTTTTTATTTTTTTAAACTACCCTTTTTCCCTCCCCACCCCATCTCTGTTCCCCATTTAAACACTTGCTGTTGGTCCAAGTTATGTAATTGATTTTCAGAATAAAGCTTTTTTGGTGTGTGGTTATGGAGTCAGCTTGGTGCTGGATTTCTGAGGGGAGGAGGGCTGGGACATGTGGAAACAGAAGATAGGGAAGAAGGGGCCTTAGTGCTGCTGAGGGAGTAGGTCCCAGTAGTGCTGGTCCCCAGGGAAATAGTCCTGGCGAAGGAGAAGGGGCAGCACCTGGGATGGCTCCAGGCTGTGCGAGATGGGAAGGAAGAGGGGTCTCAAACTGGAGCTTAAAAGTCTGAGCAAAGGCAGAGTAAGGGAAGCCAGGTTTGAGTTCTCAGCAAAGATCACGAAACTGCCTCTTTGTAGCGCTTAACTCTTAAATTAAAAAAAAAAAAAAGAAAGAAAGGAAAAAAAAGAGCATAAACCAGCCTTATCCTCTAGGAACCTAGCACTCAACTTAATTCCAGAAAAGAACTGGGATTTGTTTGAGGTCAAATGCTAAAATTTCTTCGTGAGTACTTTTGTTTTGCTCTGGGAGTGTCTCTAAGTTGACCAGTCATGCTTCTGTGAAATCCAAATTGGCAACGTGAAAAAGGGAGGAAGAATATGACCGCATATCTTGAGGGAGTGTCTTTTCATCTTCTCTTCAGTGGGGGAGTCAATAATATTTTTAACTCCTTTTCTCTTAACCTGAAGAACTACACCCAGAGCCAGCTCTTCAATTTTCTGTAAATCCCATGTGTGACAAGGGTTCAGGAATCCTGCCAACACATTTAAAGCAAAACTGCCCAGAAGGCCATATGGAGAAGTGAGACTCAATGACTCATATGCAGACCTATTTATGCATTACGTATTTCTGCTGTTGGGCACACTGTGTTTCACAACAACTTTAATTAAAAGTAAATGTAATATTTGCAATAATTTGAGGAATATTGAAGCATAGCCCCATTATTTAGACTCTCTGAATCTTAATCACTATCAAGACCCCCTCAGTGGAGAGAGGGGAAAAAAAAAGCTTTATATGTGTGAGTGCATGCACACACTCACACTCACATGCCAGAGAGAGGGCTGGTATGGCTGAATCACTTTAAGCAGGTTGCGGAGCTATCCTGGCTTTATTATCCCATCTATATAAAAATGACAATACCAATCAAAATGAGATAAACTCTGTGAAAAGTTGAGGCGCCCCATAGTGGATGGGGGCTCTATTTGACTCGTGTGTGTGTTAGTCACTCAATTGCGTCCGACTCTTTGTACCCCCATAGACTGTAGCCCACCATGCTCCTCTGTCCATAGAACTCCAGGCAAGAATACTGGAGAGAGCAGCTATTTCCTTCTCCAGGGATCTTCCCAACCCAGGGATCATTGCAGGCAGATTCTTCACCTTCTGAGCCACCAGGGAAGTTTCCTTCTCCAGAGGATCTTCCTGACCCAGGGCTCGAACCTGGGTCTCCCGCAGTGTAGGCAGACGCTTTACTGCTTTACCGTCTGAGCCACAAGGGAAGCCCCTATTCAACTAAGATATCTCTAAATCTCGCAACTCTACGGTTTCACTCTCTGAGGTTTCCTTTCTTCCTTTTTTTCCTCCATCCATCCCTTTCTTCCTTTCTTTTTACATGTATTTATCAACTCTATTAAGTGCTAAGCACTGTGTTTAATGTAATTAACAAAACCCCCAGCAGAGAAGAAAGATCTGTGTCTCAAGGTCAATGCATCTGTCTCCTTAAAATCCTTATGTGCCTTCTTATTTCTTTTACAATAAAGACCAATATCTAGGTCATGGCTGAGCAAGCCTCATCTCTCTTCACTGTCACCTTTGGACACTTCCACCTTCTTGTTCACCACACAGCCTCCTGCCACGGGGATTTTTCACAAACCATTTCCATTTTCTGGAACTTTTCCTCAGCATGGCTCTCCCTTCAGTTAGTTAACTCCTAGTTACCCTTCAACTCTCAGCTCAAATATCACTTCCTCAGAAAAACTTTCTCTGCCCCTTCATCTGGATGAGGTTCTTTGGCTGTGTGCTTTGCGTGCTGTATCTCATTTACCTATCTGAGCTTATATTGATTTATTAATCTCTACTCCACCAAGCAGCAAGCTTCATAAGATCAAACTCTGTATTTGTTTACTTTCCACTATTGTGAAGCCAGAGCCTCCCACAGTCCCTGATCAGTGATAAGTGCTCAGTATTTGTTACTTGAATGAATCGATGAATAAGTGAATCCACCAGGAAAAATCATTGTCCTCCATTCCTGTCCTATCAGTTGTTGTGTAGCTTTATATAAAGCAGTTCCTCCTTTAAATTAAAAAAAGAAATGTGCACTGCTTTATTATACAAATGGACTATAATAATGAAGATAATTTTTTGAAGACAGTGCCTTATTGTGACCTTTCTTTTACTCGTAATCTATCAATATTATTAACCAGACTCCTGCAGCTGAAGAGCTTGGTAGTTCTGAGATAGCCTCCAGAGAATTAAGACTTCCAGGCTTTTCATTAAGATGTATATTGTTTAAAGAAAGAACAAACCCAGGGGCTTACAGCATGCTCTTTCAGACATGACTATTTGAGAACAATGATCAAGACATTTAGTTTACTTCCTAACAGATGAGGTTTAAAAAAAAAAAGTACTTTCTTGGGAAAATTAAAATGGCTGAAAACTTAGGAGAAATGGAAAGTTGGCTACTGAGGAGAAAAACCCCAGGAAATTGATTAGTTGGTATTCAATTGCAGCTTTTGTGACTGTAGTTGAGAGTAATGCTATATACATTTTGTCCTGTAATGTCTATACTGACATAAATTCCATAGTGTAAATGGCATATAAAAAAAATGAATGAATTTCATGAGTCTGATATTACATCACAAAAATCAGTTTTTACTAGAGACAGCATATTAGCCACTGTTTTTGTGTGAATTTTTGTTTAAATTAGTTGGTCATTATATCATAATTTCAATCATCTTAGAATATAAATTAATTATCCATGACTTACTACAAACATCTGAACCAAGTTCATTTGAAATTAAGTATGTAAAAGCCTTTACATTTTTCAAATTATTTTTAGATCTTAAATTACTATATGTATCCCTGCATTTTTCACTAGACTTCAAATATAACCAAGAACCTCTCAGTGGTATTAAGATATTTTGGAAGAATAATGAAATAATTACATAAACAATTAAAAACAAGTCAAGTGGGTTATATATATTAAATCTTGTAAACTGTTTGGAGCATCCCACCAAAAATAATCATTCCTTCTTTTAGTTTCTCACCCCTTAGTCATTTTGCTGAATATTGGTATAGTCATCTGAGACTGAGAGTAAATAAAGCTCCCTCTATCCATCCATGTACTTTAATCAGTAGGTCAAGTACACAAGTCCCCTTTGTCAGTCTGGTGAAACTTAGGGACCTTCTCAGAATAACATTTAAATAAAATAATCAAACTAAAAGGAATGCCATTTATATTTAAATATGATTAACCAAGTTTGTAATATGACAATATATGTATTTATATATTAAATAATAAGATACAGCTATAGATTTAAAATAATGATGGGTAGGAACAGTATTTTGAGTTCCAGAAATGACTGTAATGTGATATGAAGATATCTGTGATTTCTGTTGTTGACAAAGTCACAGATACTGCTCATACCACTGTGATCCATTGTGTGTATTTATTATTGAAAGTCATGGAGCTGGAGGTTAGTGGAAATACAGATGTCATGCTTTCACAACCAAGTTCAGAGACCTCTGGTTAAGAATCAGCCCACTGTTTGATAAGGAAAAAAAAGATGGTTTAATCAACTGAGACTTGGATATTATCCATGGATTTAATTTCTTAAGTTTGTACTGATGACAAGAACAGTAATAGCGGTAGCTAAACACTTAAAACTATTATTAATTGCCAGATGTTGTTCTAAGTGCTTTAAATATCATGTCATTCTTGGAAAAACTCTATGAAGTAAGATTTTACAGGTATACAGAGAGGTGAAGTAACTTGTCTAAAGCCAAACAGTTTTGTAAGTGATAGCGCCAGGTCCATCATGGTCTTTTAACTACTATGCTATATAACTGTTTCTTTGTATTTGCTTGAGTTTTGTGGTAAATGATGGAAAGCCAGAAATATATGAGACATTTTTTCCAGTAGAGAAGGTTCTGAAACATATTTTAAATATCTGTAACTTTGCATAAAGGGCTTACTATTGTCTATCTAATTTATATACTGTTGAAACTAAATGTCAGGAGCACAAGAAAGGGAAAATTCACACAAAGAAAGTCTGTGATTGTTAGCCCTTACCAGATTTTATTTTCTTCTTCTTCTTCTTTTTTTTTTTTTTTAGTATAAGCTGTTGGTGATTAAAACATTGAGTTTGAAATTTCTTTATAAGGTTAAAACATTTTAAAATTTATTGTATTTTTTTTTACTCTGTTGAAATTCTAGAACCGCTTTGTTGTGAAACTGTCAAGGTCTCAGAAGTTTTAATAAGATTAAAAATTTAGGAAAATTAACATGGTATTAAAACACAGCTACTATAATAAAATATTAAATATTTTTCAACTCTAAATTTTGCAAAAGAGAAAGCCCACAATATGTACCAACTTTTCAACAGGGTGAAAACACCATCTTTTTTCTCCTGAAAGATTTAATGAATTTAAGGTTACTATTTTAGAACACACAAAAATTGAGCCAACTCTTAACTTTCCAGAGAAAGGAGAGATGATATGGCATTAGAATTCATATGTGGTGTCAAGCCAAACATATGGTATTTAACGTAAAACTTCTATTTCATTAAAATATTAGTTAAGCTTCTAACAAATAGATTAAGTGGACTTAACCTCTTTATATATAAAGTTGTCAAAAGAAAAAAAAAACAACTTTGGGTAAAAAGAGAAAAAAATCACATGCTCGGATTGCCCAAATATGCATAATTACTCTGATTAATAAACATCAGTGACCATATTATGGGCTTCCAAGTGGCACTAGTCATAAAGAACCCACCTACCAATGCAAGAGATGTAAGCAATGCAGCTTCTATCCCTGGGACAGGAAGACCCCCTGGAGGAGGGCATGGCAAACCATTCCAGTGTTCCTGTCGCAGAATCCCATGGACAGAGGAGCCTGGTGGGCTACTGCATTCGATGGGGTCATAAAGAGCCAGACATGACTGAAGTGACTTAACACATACACCATATTATTAAACTATTTTCCTCAGCAGAGCAGGCATATGACAACAGAATTAATAAAAGGAGGGAAGACGAACATAGGGGAAAAAAAACCCCATCCATTTCAATGTTCCTTTATAGTTTAATCATTATTGCTAAGACTCAATGGAAAAAGAATTAAATTAGTTAGTTGTTAATTAATAGAAATTAACTAGTGCTAGCTATAAACTATAACTAGTGTGAAGGAAAGTTTGCACATTTTATAACAATACAAGTGTTAATATGAAACATCCTGAAACTTCAAGTGGTGTGTCTTAAGCCTAGTCAACCATTTATTTACTGAGACATAAATCACTGTTAACAAAATAAATTTAAAAAAACCCCCATCCATTTCAATGTTCCTTTATAGTTTAATCATTATTGCTAAGACTCAATGGAAAAAGAATTAAATTAGTTAGTTGTTAATTAATAGAAATTAACTAGTGCTAGCTATAAACTATAACTAGTGTGAAGTAAAGTTTGCACATTTTATAACAATACAAGTGTTAATATGAAACATCCTGAAACTTCAAGTGGTGTGTCTTAAGCCTAGTCAACCATTTATTTACTGAGACATAAATCACCGTTAACAAAATAAATTTATGATAGATACCTTCCCCAGTGATTCAGCTGTTAAAAAAAAATCCACCTGCAATGCAGGAGACCCTGGTTCTATCCCCGGAGAAGGGATAGGCTACCCACTCCAGTATTCTTCGGTTTCCCTGTTGGCTCAGTTGGTAAAGAATCCATCTGAAATGTGGGAGACCTGAGTTTGATCCCTGGGTTGGGAAGATACCCTGGAGAAGGGAATGGTTACCCACTCCAGGATCCTGGCCTGGAGAATTCCATGGGGTCGCAAAGAGTTGGGCACGACTGAGCAACTTTCACTTTCATCTAAACATCCAAGTTCTTTCTAAGCACAATTAGTTCCATCCTTTCTTTTGTCTAGGTTTGTACCCCCTTACTTCAGTTTTCATGCCAGTGAGAAATTGTTTCATAAATTGAAGACATCTTGAGCAAACTTAGAAATCACATTTTAAAAATTACTTGAGCTTCATTGTATATGAGCTTAATTGAATATCTGTGGTAAGAAGAGCAAATTGGCTTCACAAGGGTCAAAAAATATTTATTGAATGAATGAATGAGTGAAAGAGAACCTCTGTCAATGATAATTTTTCCAAAATGCTTCACTTTTGACAATATACTTACTGTTGTCATGGACTTGCTCATGTTTGGTGTTTATTCTTTATTAAGTATATTCAACAGTTAAAAACAAAACTGAAATTCCCATTAAAATCTGACCATTATGTTCTAGGAACAAAGTAACATAGAAATTTTACAAATTATGNTGTGTCTCTATTTAAAGTTCATCTCTCACCTTTTTAATGATAATTTGCTGATTCATTTCATTGTATTTGCAGAACTGGGAGAACATAAAGAAATCTGACTCTGTTAGGCAGGAGAGCAACTGGTTGAACTAGACACCAAAAATTAGAAACAGCTATGCTCAAGTACATAATTTTTGTACTCCTTGCTTAATTAAAATTTTACCAAACTATATCCTTTAAAAATGATGCTAGCCATGTGACCATGAGTTTAGATTTCCTTCACAGGGCCTACCATATATTCAGTACAGGACTTTTTTTTTTAATATGTATGGTATAAATGAGGATTAAGAGTGACAGTATCACCTTGTTTCTTGACTAACAGTACAGATTTTGTAAAGTTAAGTAATGCGTAATCCAAGCATATTCTCACAGATCTCATCTATTTTTTGCATCTATTTTTGATTGATTGTTTTAAAAAGGATTGAGATTAGTATTGACACTTGAGCTTGGGATAATTAAAATTTTGTTAATAAAACTCTCAACAAAGATAAAAAGTATCAACCGTCCATTCCAAGGATCCTAGAATATAATCTATATAATTTATATGATTCCCTGGAGAAGGCAATGACAACCCACTCCAATATTCTTGTTTGGAGAATCCCATAGACAGAGGAGCTTGGCGGGCTACAGTCCATCCATAGGGTTACAGAGTCAGACATGACTGAGTGACTTGGCATGCACGCCAGTGCAGGAGACATAAGTGATTCAGGTGCTATCCCTGGCGCAGGAAGACCCCCCTGGAGGAGGGCATGGCAACCCACTCTAGTATTCGTGCCTGGAGAATCCCCAGGGACGGAGGAGCCTGGTGGGCTACAGACTATGGAGTCACAAAGAGTCAGACATGACTGATGTGTTTTGTTTTCTCTTTTAATGATATACTCATGCCCTTCTCCAAACTGAAGGCCAAGCAAGTTTTTATGCTTCTCTGGAAGCATAGGCTGGAATCAAGATTGCCAGGAGAAATATCAATAACCTCAGATATGAGATGACACCACCCTTATGGCAGAAAAGAGAAGCACACATCATATTATTGGTCATTTCTCTTTTAGGTCAGAGAAATTGCAAAAATACAGTTTTGCAATGCAGACAATTCTGAATCAATTCTCAGTTCTTTTACTTCAGTAGAAGTGGTCAGCTAAATTTCTTGAAGAGTTCTTGTTCTTTTTTTAAATGCTAGTATATTACCATCTTAATATGGAGTGCATTCTACAATTTAGATGAAATTATCTCTGGAGTTCAGAATTTCTGTTTTCAATAATTATTCACTGACCCTTCTCTATATACCAGAAACTACTACAAACATGAATATAGAAATGAGTCTAACACTTTACTTGCACTAAGGAAACGTGTAAACAACTAGAGTAGTTTGTGATAATTGCTGTAACAAAGGGAAATGAGTTCTACTGGGAGAAAAAGTGGGACTTCTGTTTCTAGGGTTGGGGTGCCGGTGGAGGGAATGAAGGAAAGGGCTCCACCAGAGGGATAACATTCACTTAACTCTTTACTGGGCCATGTCATAGATTCAACCTAGGATTTCTCTTTTAATCCGTATTCTGTAGTTGATACCAATAGCTTGCTACCAGGCAATGTTTTCATTTGCTCCCTCTGTATTTCTGACTGTGGCAAAACCATTTAGCATATCTAGGGTTGGCTACAATTCACCAAAGTTTCTGTGGTACATCAGAAATTTGTTAACCTTTTTGGAAAAAAAGTAATAATTTGCTTTTCCTTTGTATTTTTAGGAGTGAAAAGATGAGTGATAGTGAGTTCATGGGTGGTGTATTGAAACCTACTGGGTGTGACTGCGTAGGTGAGAAAGCAGCTATTCCACAGACACACTCTAGGGCGGTGGTGCCCTTGGCAACCCTCTGACACCTTCCCTGGTGAAGAAAAGGAAGAGTAGGAGTTCTGTTTCTGGGGCTGGGTGCAGGTGGAGGGAATGGAGGAAGGGGCTCCACCAGAGGGGTCACAGTCACTTAACTCTTTACTGGGCTGTGTCATAGCTAAACCTAGGATTTCTCTTTTAATCAGTATTCTGTAGTTGATACCAATAGCTTGCTACCAGGCAATGTTTTCATTTGCTCCCTCTGTATTTCTGACTGTGGCAAAACCATTTAGCATATCTAGGGTTGGCTACAATTCACCAAAGTTTCTGTGGCATATCAGAAATTTGTTAACCTTTTTGGAAAAAAAGTAATAATTTGCTTTTCCTTTGTATTTTTAGGAGTGAAAAGATGAGTGATAGTGAGTTCATGGGTGGTGTATTGAAACCTACTGGGTGTGACTGCGTAGGTGAGAAAGCAGCTATTCCACAGACACACTCTAGGGCGGTGGTGCCCTTGGCAACCCTCTGACACCTTCCCTGGTGAAGAAAAGGAAGAGTAGGAGTTCTGTTTCTGGGGCTGGGTGCAGGTGGAGGGAATGGAGGAAGGGGCTCCACCAGAGGGGTCACAGTCACTTAACTCTTTACTGGGCTGTGTCATAGCTTAAACCTAGGATTTCTCTTTTAATCAGTATGCTCAAGCGTAGTGAGGGGAGTCAACAAGAACTCTGTTTTAAAAATGTATTCACCTTACACTTGCTTTCAAAGAGTTTCAGCTGTAGAGAAAGTATATCTTTCTGACTTTAGAAGGATGGGTTGGAAATATGGGTAAAAAAGAGAAGCATAAAAACTTGCTTGGCCTTCAGTTTGGAGAAGGGGATGAGTATATCATTAAAAGAGAAAATAAAACCTACTACATTTCCAGTAAGTTGTTATTTTAAGATAATTAGCATTACAATCTAGCACACTGTCTTGTTCATTATTACTTGATTTGTGGATTAAAAAAAAAAATTCCATTGAGAAGTTCCATGAAGAAGCAAAGTTGCCTCATGGTGTAGTTTCTCAAGGCTCTTCAATTGAGACAAAGCAGTGCTATTAATTTTGATCATATTCCACAATGGCAAGATCTCTCCATGCTGTCCGGAAGTGTTTCCATTCCAGTCTCACAGACACAGTCATCTAACACTGATGGTGGTTTCTGTACAATGAACTTTCAGATACCTGCTCTTCTCTGTCTCATAAAAATGAGCATTTCCCAACTCTGAATTAGGCTGTCATTTGAAGTAATGGAGTGGTTTATTAAGGAATGTATTGCGCCTTAATTAAGGTGCAATTACAGAAGTCATACCTCTCTCCTCTCTAATTTTGCTATGATGAAAATATAAAAAATTTAAGTAGTCCAAATAGAAAATATAAAGCAGTGATGATAACATTAGGCAAAACAAATCAACAAACAAAACAACTCAAAGCTTCAAAATTCTTATGCACATCCTAGGACTTTTAGATCATCACTAATCTTGTGTCTGTGAAATTTTAGCTGCTACAGTGGTGACCCTGGATATAAATGGAAGAGGAGACAGATTTTCATCATGCAGTTTATCATCTATTTGGGGAATTTTATGTAAATTAATGACAATAATAACACTTTTACAACATTTATAATGTACTTTAAGTAACAGGTTATCTCATTTGACCACTCAACAGTCTAGTAAATAGTGATTATTATACTCATTGTGTATCTGTGGAAACTGAGACATTACTTTGCCAGCAAAAGTCTGTCTAGTCAAAGCTATTGTTTTCCAGTAGTCATGTATGAATGTGAAAGTTGAGCCATAAAGAAAGCTGAGCACTGAAGAATTGATGCTTTTCAACTATGGTGCTGGAGAAGACTCTTGAGAGTCTTTTGGACTGCAAGGAGATCCAACCAGTCCATCCTAAAGGAGGTGAGTCCTAAATATTCATTGGAAGGACTAATGCTGAAGCTGAACCTCCAATATGTTGGCCACCTGATGCGAAGAAGCGACTCACTGGAAAAGACCCTGATGCTGGGAAAGACTGAACATGGGAGGAGAAGGGAATGACTGAGGATGAGATGTTTGGATGGCATCACCGACTCGATGGACAGGAGTTTGAGTAAACTCTGGGATGCCTGGAGTGCTGCAGTCCATGGGGTCACAGAGTCAAACACAACTGAGTGACTGAACTAAATTGAGGCTTGGCTGATAACTGCAAAATATGGTGCTCAAACTCCATCTATAACTTGTATTTTCCTCACCATAATGCATAGTAGGACTTTCACACTATACGAAAACTAGATGTCTAGAGCCTTATGATAAATTAACTGGAATTAGAAAGTGAGTATATTTTTGAAGTCTAAAATATTTGATTTTATTACTTGAAAGTGATAGAATTTATTATAATGTAGTGCAACCCTATGTCCCATTGTTCTGTGATTCTGGAATGTGAGAGGAGGATGAAATAGTCTCCTTTCTGCTGGGAACACTCTCAATCTGCTGCTCAACTCTTCACTGGGCTATGTAGTGACTTAAATGTAGGGCTGCTGTTTTTATGCAAGGGACTACCTCACATGAACACAGTGGGGGAAAAGTCTTGGTAACCTCTGAGCTTTTAAGGAAAGGGAAGGAAAGATGAGAAGTCTCAGCTTTCCCTTTTATCTACTGAATGAGGCAAATTATCTATAGCCTTCAAAATCATCAAAATGTAATTGATCTTCCAAGTGTGTGGTTAAGAGTGAAGGTTAAAGCCTTCATCTCATATTTTTCTGTATTAAACATTTGTTACGTTGTCCTCCTTCTGTAGAGCAAAACCAGTGGGATGGTATGAACAAAATTTACACCAGGAGGGAGTTCTAGCCACCTCTTTAGATTTGTGTTACAAGTGTGTTTTTGTCTGTTTTATTTCCATAGAGGAAGGTGAAGCGCAATCCCCACTTTGGAGCAGTGAATACAGTGATGGGATGGCCGGCACGCAGTGCTGGTTGTCCTGGTAACAGCATCTCAAATCTTACACTAACATCTGGTGTTCTTAAGCTTAACAGCTGGTTGTCTACAGAAAATATTGAACAAGGAGTTGAAACACAAATGGGAATACCTTAAAATAAAAGGAGTTACCTAGGAGGAATACCAAGAAATAACTAAACTAAAGCAGGAAATGAGATGCAACTTGCAAAATGCAGAGAGAAATATATCAGGGATTAAAAAATGGATAAAAGATAATGTCACTTGGAAATAATGAATATTGTGAGTTTTTAGTTTTGCCTTATTTTTATAAGCAAATTGACCAACATGTTGGAAAGATGAAAGATCAAAATTAAATTTTGGAGAATATGAACCAACAGACTATGTTTTGTACTCCGTTAAGTCCCAACACAAGCGGAAATCATGATTGCAAGTGTAGTCACACTTTTTGAAAATTCTTGGTAAAGTGTTTGAAGATGAAAAAATACTTAGGATTTCTTGTAGAAGTAGTTAATCAGTAGCTTTTAACTACTGATTTCTACTCATAGAATTACATGTTATTATAGTTGAAGGATTTGAGGTTATTTTTATTTTGAGGAGGTGTTTTTTTTTTTATGGATTCACTGAATACATACTGAAGTAGTACTCATTTTAAATCACAATGTTAATACAAATAAATAATGTTGGTACCAATATTACTCATTTTGAAGGGCACAGGATATTATTTACAAAAAGTTGTTAACAGAGATTCATAGACATAATTCTCCACCTTCACCTCTAAAGTTGGAAAGTTCATTAAATTATATACAACCGTATAAAAAAATTCCTGCTATATCTACTCTCATACTAGGTAATAAAATATAGAAATAGGTTCTTTCCTATAAAGAAACTGACAGAAAATAAGCAGAGGCTTTCTGGTGGTTTAAGATATAATCAGAGAAAGTTAAATAAAGCCACTGGACTCATAAGAGTGTAAGACTTATTCTGAGTAGATTTAATAGGCAGAACCAGAAAATCTAGATAAGAATGGAAAGGGAATCAGGCTTTTACTTGTCACAGAGAAGAATAATTTAGGAATTTGTTTCCAAAAGGGAAGAGACAGCCCCTCGAGGTCATCGTGTCCAGAGTTGTAGGGGACAAGTTTTAGGCATTTGAGAATGCTATATATAGAAGGCGGTCAAGGCCATACATGGACAGAGCTCTGGAGTGAACCATTCTACCAAAAAACTGGAAAATCTGAGAGCAGAGCTGTTTAGAATTACTATGTTAGGAAGATGAAAGAAGATAAGGTGAGAACCAGGAATGATGAGTGCTAGACACTAAGAAAATCGGTGTCCATTTAGGACAATCATGTCCTTCAGAAAGAGACAGAATGAAATGAGTAGGGAGAACTCTCTGTATTGAGCTCTTTGAAGGTTAAGTACAACCAGGGATGAATTATGAGTTTCTGCACATTGATAGCATCAGATCTCAGGTTACATGATGAATTAAGGAATAGATTAGCAGCCAGAAAGAGCCTGTGTAAACTACTCTCTCAAGACATTTACTAACAAAAAGAATAAGCATAGAGATTTTGTTTTTAATAGAATTTTTCACAATTTGCTAGCAGATGGGAAGAAATAAAAATACACACTCTCTAACTAAACTCTCACTAGTCAAATTCCAGAAAACATATATTCTGGTAGCAGGCCAAACTTATACAAGAGAAAGGAAAAACCATTAGAGAAGTAAGAATCTATGGAGCCTAAACGAGAGAGCAGTAGGGAGGAAACGTACCCTGTTAATTCTAGAAGTGCAAAACAATGTTCATTTAGCAATTCTGTTTTTAAGCATTTATGATAGGCCAGGCACAGTTCCAGATGTTGTAGATACAGTCATATAAAAGAAAATAAAAACCCCTGCCCTCATGGTGCTTATACTTCAGTCAGGGGAGTGACAATAAATAAGTAAATAATTCAAATAATTAGCATGCCATATAGTGAGAAATGCTATGGAGAAAAATAAAGTTGTAAAGGAGGTGAGGGAGCAATGGAGTGGGGTGTCAGGAAGGCCTCAATAACACAGTGGAGGAAGGAGAGGGCCAGCTGGGTCTTCCAGCAGAGAAGGGCTGGCTGCTGGGTCTTTAAGTATGAAGGGGCCTGGTGTGTGGGAATCATGAGGAGATCAGCATGGCTGGAGTCGGGTGAGCAGTGTAAAACAAGCACAGTAACCCCTGCCCTCATGGTGCTTATACTTCAGTCAGGGGAGTGACAATAAATAAGTAAATAATTCAAATAATTAGCATGCCATATAGTGAGAAATGCTATGGAGAAAAATAAAGTTGTAAAGGAGGTGAGGGAGCAATGGAGTGGGGTGTCAGGAAGGCCTCAATAACACAGTGGAGGAAGGAGAGGGCCAGCTGGGTCTTCCAGCAGAGAAGGGCTGGCTGCTGGGTCTTTAAGTATGAAGGGGCCTGGTGTGTGGGAATCATGAGGAGATCAGCATGGCTGGAGTCGGGTGAGCAGTGTAAAACAAGCACAGGGTCAGCTCCTTTCAAACAGAAGGGGTTCAGGCTTTTGTGCTGAATGAGATGCATAGCCAGTGGACAGTTTCTAACAAGTAACTGACAGGAGAGAGCTTCCATTTCAGCAGACCCACTAAGGCTGCTGTGTTGAGAATACAGTGGTGTGGGAGAATTCTGGGATGGAGGAGCAAAGATGGAAGGAGTAAAGCAGTGCAGATAGTGAGGAGAGGCTGGATTCCAAAAATACATTAAGGATAGAGCTCAGTGATCTGGTGATAGATTTGAAGTTAGAAGTGAAAGAGGAATACAGCATGGTGTGAGGTTTTGGCCTGACAACGGCCATTACAGACTTGCCATTCACTGAGATAGGAAAGACTTCTGTGAAAAATAAACAGAATAGCATTGGTAATATTTTTCTGAAGGTCTCCAAAGCATCGTTCCCACCTATATGCATTCCCACAAAACATTCACTGGGATTTTTTAACATTCCAATTTGGAACTGAATTGAATTGAAGGTTTGCAATTCGTGCCATTTCACATTGTGCAGAAGCCTCACACACGTTACTGCATGTAAAGCACTTAACACATAACATAGTCCATAGTAACCACAAAAAAATAATTCCAATAAATATTACCTATTATGAGAATTTTTGCAGTGTCAGGCTGTTGAGATGCTGGTGCTATTTTATATTCACCAAAAGCTTTGTCTAGATCTCTAGTTTGTTCTACTAGACTGAAACAAACAATAAAAGCAGGTTATATCATATTATTTCTGTAATGCTAAAGAAAAGCAGGTTAATGACATTAGTCCCTGAAAAATGGGCAACTTTTATAGTAGTTGCAACAAATAGCTTTTATAAACAGAAACAAAAATAGAGCTTTTAAGACGTGATTTCCCTCATTATGTAGACAAAAACCAAAAGCCCACAGATGTTAGTGATATGAGCAAAGTCTACATGCTGATAAGGGAGAATCAGGACCTGAATCCAGAATTCCATCTCCCAGTCCTCAGCTACTTGGACCACAATAACACTGCCTCTTTTGTTTGAATCCAAAATTCATCTGTACAAAGATTTCTATGTGTTTTCAGGCCACTGCGTTTATGTTCATCAGAGCCAAAAAGGTACACCCTCATTGTTTGTGCCTTTCTGTGATGTTTAGGTAGAAAATAAATAGAAGTCATTAAAATGTGACCAAAGTTGTCATCTTTTTACTTAAAGTAAAAAAGAGTCCAAACAGCCACCCACCCGCAGAGCAGTGCTCTAGAAATGTGTGAGTAATTCAAGTCACCTGGGTACTGTGGACTCTGCAGGTGTTTGTAACACATACCCTTTACTGGTAAATGATTTCCTGGTGTTTCATTTAGTCCCAGTGTCAGTGCATAAAGAAGGAAATTTCAGACATCAAAGGAAGAAAGAAGATTAAAGGATCCTAGCACTTTAGAAACAAGACATTGTCAAATCTACCGTTTTCTTCCCAGCAATGCTCCTCTATACTCAACCCTAAGCAAAGTGACTGGGAGAGCATGCACAATCTGGTAGGCAGATGTTGGAATACATGTTGGCTATATCGCCACTTGTCATCTATACACATGTACACACATGGGATAGGGCAAAGAAAGTGGCTTGGGGTTGATGCTAAGCTGGCATCACTCTTGCAGAGATGCAGGATAGGAGTCGATGCCCTAATCGGTACTTCTAAGACCTTTCAGGAAACATGGACTAGGACACCGGCAGAAAACTTTATGGGTAAGGATTGACCTGTGTCTTTATGTCAGATAGGTTGCTTCCAGCTATATCTATATCTATATATCTAGAAGCACCTTAATAATACTAAAATAAGCCCTCTTGGACTGTTAAGCAAAATAATTCATTTAACATTAATGACTATTCTGTTCCAGGCACTCTGTGCCAGACCCAAGATAGTAGATATTAGTTCTAGAATTTTGCAAGTACAAACTTACACAGTTTAGTAATTTCCTCATACACGCTGGAAGAGATAGTAAGATTAACTAGTTAAGTAAAAGTACTGATCTTCAGCCAGGAATAAGACACTAATTTACATGATCATTTTAAAGCTGACATAGTGCTTTCACCTACATGTTTTCATTTTGATGTTGACTCAGTCAGTGAACCTGTGATGTTGAAAAAGTTTTGGACACCTTCTATAAGCCTGTTGTTGTTTAGTTGCTGAGTCATGTCTGACTCCTTGTGATGCCATGGACTGGAGCACACTAGTCTCCTCAGTCCTCCACTAGTTCCCAGAGTTTGCTCAAACGCATGTCCATTGAGTTGGTGATGCTTGATCTAACGATCTCATCCTCTGCCGCACCCTTCTCCTTTTGCCTTCAATCTTTCCCAGCATCATGGTCTTTTCCAGTGAGTTGGCTCTTCACATCAGGTGGCCAAAAGATTGGAGCTTCAGGTTCAGCATGAGTCCTTCCAGTGAATATTTAGGGTTGATTTCCTTTAAGATTGAGGGGTTTGATCTCCTTACATTCCAACAAACTCTCGCGAGTCTTCTCCAACACCACAGTTGAAAAGCATCAATTCTTTGGCATTCAGCCTTCTTTATGGTCCACGTCTCACATCCGTATGTGACTACTGGAAAAACCATAGCTTTGATTATACAGACCTTTGTCAGCAAGGTGGTGTCCCTGTTTTTTATTATGCTAAGTTTATATTAGCTTTTTTCCCAAGGAGCAAGCATCTTTTAATTTGATATCTGCAGTCACCATTCGCAGTGGTTTTGGAACCCAAGGGGGAAAAAAAAAATCTGTCACTGCTTCTTCCTCGTGTTCTCCTTCTGTTTGCCATGAAATGATGGGACTGGATGTCATAATCTTAGTTTTTGAATGTTGAGTTTCAAGCCAGCTTTTTCATTTTTTCACACTCGTAAATAGGCTCTTTAGTTCCTCTTCACTTTCTGCCATTAAAGAGGTATTATCTGCATATCTGAGGCTGTTGATATTTCTCCCAGCAGTCTTCATTCAGGCTTGTGAGTCATCTATCCATTCATCCATCATACATCCACATGGTGTACTGTGCATATAAGTTAAATCAGCAGGGTGACAATATACACCTTGTTGTATCCTTTTATCAATTTTGAACCAATCAGTTGTTTATAAGCCTATTTTGTTTAAAGAGACAATGTCCCTGATTGAATTAGCAAAACCTGTAACTAGGAAATATGCTAATAGGCAACTCAGTCTGGCATGATGGTTCATGTCTTGGTTATTGTAAACAGTGCTGCAATGAACACTGAGATGCATAAATCTTTTTGAATTATGGTTTTCTCTGGATATATCCCCAGGAATGGGATTGATGGCTCATATGGTAAATCTATTTTTAGTTTTTTAAGGAACCTTCCTACTGCTCTCCATAGGGATTGTACTAATTTACATTTTGACCAACAGTCTAGGGAAGGGTTCCCTTTTCTCCACATCCTCTACAGCATTTACGGTTTGTAGACTTTTTGATGATGGCCGTTCTGCCTGGTATAAGGTGATACCTCACTGTATTTTTGATTTGCATTCCCCTAATCATTAGTGATATTGAGCATTTTTACATGTACTTTTTGACTATCTGCATTTCTTCTTTGGGTAAATGTCTATTTAGATCTTCTGCCCATTTTTTGGTTTGTTTGTTTGTTTGGGTTGTTTGTTTCTTTTATATAGAGCTGCATGAGCTTTTTGTAAATTTTAGAGATTAATCCCTTGTCAGCATCATTAACAAATATTTTCTTTCATTCTGTGGCTTATCTTTTCATTTTGTTTATAATTTCCGTTGTTGTGCAAAAGACTTTAAGTTCAATTAGGTCCCATTTCTTTTTTTTTTCCATTTCTTTATTTTTATTTTTCATTTCATTACTCTAGGAGGCAGATACAAAAAGATATTGTGGCAATTTATGTCAAAGAGTGTTCTGCCTATGCCATCCTCTAAGAGTTTTATAGTATCTGGCCTTACATTTAAGTCTTCAGTCCATTCTAAGTTTTTGTGTCTGATATTAGAAAATTTTCTAATTTCATTCTTTTACATGTAGCTGTCCAGTTTTCAAAGCAACAGTTATTGAAGAGGCTGACTTTACTGTATAGTCTTGTCTCCTTTGTCACAGATTATTTGACCATAGGCGCCTGGGTTTATTTCTGGGCTTTCTATGCTGTTCCAATGATCTATTCATCTGTTTTTGTGCCAGCACAACACTGGTTTGATGACTGTAGCTTTGTAGTAGAGTCTGAAGTCAGGGAGCCTGACCTCTCCATCTTCTTTCTCAGGGCTGCTTTGGCCTGGGTCTTTTGTGGGTCTTTTGTGTTTCCATACAAATTTAAAAATTTTTTGTTCTAGTTTTGTGAAAGATGCCATTGGTAATTTGATAGGGATTGCACTGAATCTGTGGAGAAGGCAACAGCAACCCACTCCAGTACTCTTGCCTGGAGAATCCCATGGTGGAGGAGCCTGGTGGGCTGCAGTCCATGGGGTCGCGAAGTCGGACATGACTGAGCGACTTCACTTTCACTTTTCCCTTTCATGCACTGGAGAAGGAAATGGCAACCCACTCCAGTGTTCTTGCCTGGAGAATCTCAGGGACGGTGGAGCCTGGTGGGCTGCCTTCTATGGGGTCGCACAGAGTCAGACACGACTGAAGTGACTTAGCAGCAGCAGCAGCATTGAATCTGTAGATTGCCTTGGGTAATATAGTAATTTTGACAATATTGATTCTTTCAATATAAGGATATGGTACTATCTTTCCATCTGCTTGTGTCATCTTCGATTTCGTTCATCAGCATCTTACCGTTTTTGGAGTACAGGTCTTAGGTAGGTTTATTCCTAGGTATTTTATTCTTTTTGTTGTGATAGTCAATGGGATCATTTACCTAATTTCTTTCTTTTCATTATTAGTGTATAGAAATGCATGGAATTTCTGTGTATTAATTTTGTATCCTGCAATTCTACTGAATTCATTGATGAGCTCTAGTGGTTTTCTGATAACATCTTTAGGTTTTTCTATGTAGAGTATCATGTCATCTGCAGTGACAGTTTTATTTTTTTCTTTTCCAATTTGGATTTTATTTCTTTTTCTTCTTTGATTAGCATGGCTAGGACTTCCAAAGCTATTTTGGATACAAGTGGCAAGAGGGGACATCTTTTTCTTGTCCTGATATTAAACAAAATGCTTTCTGCTTTTCACCATTGAGAATGATGTTAGCTGTGGGTTTGTCATATATGGCCTTTATTATGTTGAGGTATATTCCCTCTATGTCCACTTTCTTGAGCATTTGTGTCATAAATGGGTGTTGAATTTTGTTAAAAGCTTTTTCTTTATATATTGAGAATGGTCATATGTTTTTAATTCTTCAGCTTGTTAATGTGCTGTATCACATGGACTTGTGGATACTGAAGAATCTTTGAATTCCTAAGATAAATCCCTCTTGATCATGGTGTATGATCCTTTTAATGTATTGTTAGATTTGGTTTGCCAGTATTTTGTTGAGGAGTTGGTTTTTTAAAAGAAGAGGACTTCAGAAAAGTAACTGCAATACTATTATCAGACTTTGAGTTCCTTAACATCATTAAGTATACAATAAATAGAATTCTTGAATGCTTACAATTTTGAAAATCAAGGAAAAGTGATTACAACTGCAATGTGTAAAGACAAGTGGTTTTTCTTTACTCATCTGTGAGTAACCTATCGATAAGGTGCTTAGTCACACTGTGAAATCATTTTGTAAAAAGCACATCTGCAAAGTATTTGCAGTTTCCAGGAGCCTGTTATTTTCAGGGTCTCATGGAAATACATGCAGTTTGTAGAGAAGCTCCAGCATCTGTGGCATCTATTAGCAGGAGGAGGCTTTTTGGCTGGTGACATGGTGAATTTAAGGATTTACATCTGGGCTGAGGTTATGGGAGAGAGTCCTGAACTCATCCTCACCACACCCAGGTTATGCACCCAAATTCCCAGACAATTTTTGTATTATTTTCGGCAAAGACTGTTCTCAATGAGAACCATCCTGCTCTACTGCTAGAAACAAATTTTTGCCAATGATCAGGGATTGGTTGAGGACTTGGCAGTGAGCCAGCCAGACAGCAGGACATGGGTGTGTATTCTTATCCCATCTCTGTACATCCAAACACATTTATCTAGCAATGGAAAGATTCCCCCCCCCGCCCAAGACATTACAGGGACAGGACCTACGAATGTTAAGTGAACTTCTCCCTAGGGCTCTCCAAACACATGCTGGCAGTTGTGGCAGAGACAGTTAATTTGTTAATGCTTAAGAAAGCCAGTACTTTTGAAGACAAACAGCTGTATGCACAACTGATGTTAAATAGTGATTATTATTATTATTATTTAATCAGTAACTGGGTGATTACTCTTTTAACTGATTCATTCCATGAAACTGTGTTTTAAACAATGATAACTTCTTTTTGGAAGGTTCCCAAAAAGCAGGACTGGACTTTTTAGCAAATTTGCTCTTGTTTATTAACGTCTACATATAAGAAAGGCATTGTAATGTTTCTTGGAATCATCATTTGCAAGTTGTAAACAGTTTTCAGTGTACCATTTATAAAGTACAGCTCTTGTTACCATGGGATGAGCAGTATTATTTGAAGAGCGTATTCTTAAGTTGCAGGTGGAATTTGGGCAGTGCATATTAGTCAGTGCATGCTCAAGGAGGGGAGATGAAAAGCAGTGCATGGCCAGATCCTTCTGCTTTTGATCCACCCTCAGAAAAGAGTCTGGCGAGTACTGGGTTTTGTAATAAAAAATCACTTCATCCAATGTTAATGTGGAAACAACTTGATTTGTTTGTGTGACTAAAGTTCTGGTGATCTCATTTAAACACAGGAAATGTTATCGTTAGGCCATAATCCATCCTATCTGATACCTGCTGGGCCCAGGTGTGGCTGTCTTTCCTCTTCCTACAACAGGGAATCCAATCACTCACCTCGTCTTAAAAAGAGACTTAACCTTTTCAAACACACAGTGGCATCCTTGCCTGGACTCACAACTTGTAACAAATATGTAACTTCTGTCAAAATTTCCTGAGGTAGTGTTATTTTTTGCCTTTTGCCTAGGCAATAGGCTCTTCCTACAAATCTTTTTACAAATATGAAATATGATTCTAGTTTAGGCTGAGTAAAGTACTTTGCAAATTTCTCTAAGTTCATAAACTTGAGAGAAGGGTCTGAAAAACGTATGGGTATCCTCAAAATTCTGATGCATGGGCATAACGAGGGGAGTTGATAGGTGTGTATAAGAATTATAGACATGATCGGAAGTGAATTTATTTCAAAACATAGACACACTGTCCATAATTTGGGGTAAAAACTGGCATGTCCATGAGATTTAACAAAATTAACATGGTGGGAAACTTGCTTACTAACTCAATTTGTTAAGAATCATAAACAAGTTAGACTTTAAAATAAATGATTTGGTGGTGGTATTCCATGGGGCAAGCATTTTGAAAAAGTAGTTGTTTTGTACTAGTTTCTATATTGTGGTGATGAAGGTGTATCAAGAAACTGAATCCCCTTACTAGTCCATCTACATTTATTTAGGATATTTAAAGGAAGCCATGACTAGCTGCTCCCTTTTTGTTTCCTTACAAAATATAGTGGTGAAGGTTAACTAGGAACACTATAAGATACGACCACCAATGAGAAAAATATTGATAGACAAAGGCAAAGAAAATTTAGGAAGAAGTATTTAGGATGGAAGGTCAGCAGCTTCATTTGATCCTTAGAAGTACCTAGTGTCATAGCTCCCACCACCAAGAGGCTTAACCAATTTCCTGAGAACAGTTAGGGAAGAAATGAAATACAGAGTCATTGTCATGTGCTGCTAGGACAGCATTATTGCCGTGGCAGAGACCATAGATTCTACTTAGAGACGAAAGAGTTTATTTTTTCCTTTAGATAATTTATATGTGAAAAATATCAGCTATAGGACTGTAACATATGAATTTAAAAAATTTTAAATTGGAGTATAGTTGCTATACAATGTTGTGTTAATTTCTACTGTACAATAAAGGGGATCAGCTATACATATCCACATGCACCTTCTTTTATGGATTTCATTTCTATTTAGGTCCCACAGAGCGCTGAGTAGAGCTCCCTGGGTAATGTCACAGGTTTCCATTAGTTATCTATTTTATACATAGTATGTCAGTTTCAATCTCCCAATTCATCACAGACTCCCTCTCCCCCTTGGTATCCATATGGTTGTTCTCCACATCTGTGTCTCTATTTCTGCTTTGTAAATAAGATCATCTATGCCAATTTTTTCAATTCCATATATATGTATTACCACATGGTATTTTTCTCTTTCTGACTCACCTCCCTCTATATGGCAGACTCTAGGTCCATCTGCATCTCTACAAATGACACAGTTTCATTCCTTTTTATGGCTATTATTTGATTGTATATATGTGCCACATTTTCTTCATCCATTCCTCTGTTTATGGACATTTAGGTAGACCCTGATGCTGGGAGGGATTGGGGGCAGAAGGAGAAGGGGACGACAGAGGATGAGTTGGCTGGATGGCATCACCGACTCGATGGACATGAGTTTGGGTGAACTCCGCGAGTTGGTGATGGACAGGGAGGCCTGGCTGCTGTGATTCATGGGGTCGCAAAGAGTTGGACACGACTGAGCGACTGAACTGAACTGAGGTAGTTTATGTGTAGAGCTATTGTAAATAGTGCTTCAGTGAATGTTGGGGTGCATGTGTCTTTTTGAATTATAGTTTTCTGTTAGTATCTGCCCAGTACTGGGACTACTGAGTCACGGAGTAGTTCTATTTTTAGTTGTTTTAAGGAATCTCCATATTGTTCTCCATAGTAGAGAACAACAATAATTCCCACTAACAGTGCAAGAGGGGTCCATTTTCTTAAGACCCTCTTCAGCATTTATTAATTGTAGATTTTGTAGATGGCCATTCTGATCAGTGTGAAGTAACATGTCATTGTAGTTTTGATTTGATTCATTTAATAATTAGTCATACTGTGCCTCTTTTCATGTATTTGTTGGCCATTTAGGGATGTAATGTAAAGGGCTGAGGACAGCACTTGAAAATGTGAATCTGAGGCTCAACATGAAATATCTGCAGCCAAGTTGCTAGCTGGAAAATTACTTTTCAATCAATTTTCCTTTTATAAATATATATGAGGTTCTTAGTTTAAAAGTTATAGGTTACAAATGATTTATGTAGGACTTAGCTGATTTTTTAAAAAATCTATTTCAAAATATATACACAGCCATCTCTTGATTTTTGAAATATTTCTTTTTAACACCTTCTTATGGGTACTTATGTGAGCACTCAGTGGTACAAATCTCAAACCACTATTGCAACAATATCTTATTCATTAATTCATTACCAGACAAAATGAAGAAACCTAACTTACTTCATTATGTGTCCATGGGAAACATAAAGATGATTTCCATGATCAAAGATCATAAAAAAGGCAGAAGAATAATTTAACAGACCATGATCTATAATACAACACAGTACAAATAAGCATGAGGTGTTAGCAGAAGGCCGGTTAAACTGGATATCCAAATTATCTGGGGGGTGAGGAGCCAGGTCAAAAATTTCCCCAAAAATGAAGTTAAGTTCAGTCTCTCACTCATGTCCAACTCTTTGCAACCCCATGAATCTCAGTACACCAGGCCTCCCTGTCCATCACCATCTCCCAGAGCTCACTCAGACTCACATCCATCGAGTCCGTGATGCCATCCAGCCACCTCATCCTCAGTTGTCCCCTTCTCCTCCTGCCCCCAATCCCTCCCAGCATCAGAGTCTTTTCCAATGAGTCAACTCTTCGCATGAGGTGGCCAGAGTACTGGAGCTTCAGTTTTAGCATCATTCCTTCCAAAGAAATCCCAGGGTTGATCTTCAGAA
>SJXQ01004553.1:123325-137531 GCA_006408695.1 Aepyceros melampus
CTGGTCCCATCACTTCATGGGAAATAGATGGGGAAACAGTGGGAATAGTGTCAGACTTTATTTTTGAGAGCTCCAAAATCACTGCAGATGGTGACTGCAGCCATGAAATTAAAAGATGCTTACTCCTTGGAAGAAAAGTTATGACCAACCTAGATAGCATATTGAAAGCAGAGACATTACTTTGCCAACAAAGGTCCATCTAGTCAAGGCTATGGTTTTTCAAGTGGTCATGTATGGATGTGAGAGTTGGACTTTGGCGAAAGCTGAGCACCGAAGAATTGATGCTTTTGAAGTGTGGTGTTGGAGAAGACTCTTGAGAATCCCTTGGACTGCAAGGAGATCCAACCAGTCCATTCTAAAGGCGATCAGTCCTGGGTGTTCTTTGGAAGGACTGATGCTGAAGCTGAAACTCCAGTACTTTGGCCACCTCATGCGAAGAGTTGACTCATTTGAAAAGACTGTGATGCTGGGAGGGATTGGGGGCAGGAGGAAATGGGGAGGACAAAGGATGAGATGGCTGGATGGCATCACCGACTCGATGGACATGCGTTTGAGTGAACTCTGGGAAATGGTGATGGACAGGGAGGCCTGGTGTGCTGTGATTCATGGGGTTGCAAAGAGTCAGACATGACTGAGCGACTGAACTGAACTGAACTGAACTGAAAGACTGTTTTAAACAGCAGTTTGAAAGAATGTTTTCATATCTACCTGGACATCAGTATTTGAATTTTCAATGTGCTTTTCATTAGCAAGGAAAATCTGATGCTATACAAAGAAATATAAAATAATAATAAAATCATACCTCATCTATTTTTCATACTTGATGTGGGGAGGAAGAGTACTCATTTTGTAAAGACCAACAGGACACACGATGCAAAGAAAACTGCAAAGCTACACATTGTCAGCCAGAACCAGGTGGACACCACATGAGGGTATGAAACAAGCCAGCCTTAATGGCTGTGTTGACAGCTCTGAGTCTACACTATGTTTCTCCCAAATGCACCAGTGTGTTACATGTTACTCTACTCTTTTATACAGTTTTAGAAATTCTTAAGCCACCCCAAAGCACAGTGGCTACGTACTAGCACTGAGGAAATAGTTGGAAATAGTTATTTTTGTTAGTGAGTCTCTTAGATTCATGCTGATGTTAGGGAACCAATCTCTACCTTATATCTATGTCTGTCTGGAACACTACTGAGTCCATATCTCATGTAGACCAGACATTGTCAGTATAACACATGTACAAAAGCATCTGTAATTTTTGCAGCAATCCTATAAAGCGGTGTTTCCCTATCTTACCTTATCATATAATTACCAGGACAGTATTCATTAAAAATAAAGATTCCTGGACCATATCTAGTTCTAAAGAATTAGCCTCTATGAGTAGTCTGTGAAAAATAAGTGTTTTTAAAGAAACCCAATGCAATTTTTAAGATTAGTTAAGGAGGGGGAAGGGCTCCCTGGTGGCTCAGTGGTAAAGAATCCACCTGCCAATGCAGGAGATATGGGTTTATCCCTGGGTCAGGAAGATCCCCAGGAGAAGAAACAGTAACCCACTCTAGTCTTCTTCCTGAAAAATTTCATGAACAGAGGAGTCTGGTGGGCTATAGTCCATGGGGTCACAAGAGACTCAGACATAAGTTGGCAACTAAACAACAAGAGGGGGAAATGCTGCTGAAGGTAGGGATTATTTCCATCTTATCATGGAGGAAACTGAGACTCAAATAACTTGTAACAACAAATTAGTTGTGAATGCATAATTCAAACTTCAGTATAACTCCAAATTTCTTCCTACCATATTATCTTGCTACAGGTCATGAGGTCAGGTAAGTTTGAAAGGCTATAATAAAAATTATATATTACAGACCTTTGATCCTGGATTTAAAAGAAAATGCAAAATTGTGGAATTTCTTTTGCTGTTTTGGTTAGGACAGTTATACTGAATTAATGCAGAATTACAAAGGGCTTTATGATTACATATGGAGTATAAAGGGCTCTAGCCACTGCTACAAAAGCACTCTGGAAATGCTTTTCGAACAGGGATGGAAATGTTCTGCCCTATATATTCCAAATGAGGGGGAAATGGCCTAAAACCAGCAAAATAAAAGCCAAGTTAACAAGATGGTTTAGATTTCTCAGGTCCTGAGACCGTAAAGGAAGCGTTCCTCTTTCCATTCGCCCCCTGATCAACAGCAGTGAAACACACAATGCAGTTGAGAATGTGGTCTGTGTTTGAAGTGGGGAATTCCTTAGAACCTCTTTTCTACTTAATGACATACAGAGAACCGGGTAAAGAACTGAAGTGGGAGAGGACCCTGAATTTATTTCACAAAATTATTGTTTCTTAGGATTTAGGTGAGGCTTTCTGAACAATGGGGAGGTTAATGAACCCCTCCCAGAAATCTAGCATTCCTAATTTATAATTCAGGAAGTATTAGTAGAAATTCTCTAAATTCTGAACTTTTATATAAAAAAATCAAATGTCTAACAAACTTAGTCTTAAAATGAGCATGTGTAAAAGGTATTCAAAGGTTTCCACAGTGTGCACAGCATGAATTGTTTTAGGGAATCAATTTCCAGAGCTTTACCTTCCATGGTTCTTTTCCTTAAAATTGGGAAAATGCCTGTGTTTACAATAAGTCTTTTGCTATTTTATGGGGAGAAAAAAGGAAAACAGTTGAATTCAGTTCAGTCCTTTAGTCCTATCTGACATTTTGCAACCTCATGCAGCACAGCAGGGTTCTCTGTCCATCACCAACTCGCAGAGCTTGCTCAAATTCATATCCATCAAGATGGTGATGCCAGCCAACCATCTCATCCTCTGTTGTGCCCTTCTCCCCCACCTTCTATCTTTCCCAGCATCAGGGTCTTTTCTAAGGAGTCAGTTATTCACATCAGGTGGCCAAAGTATTGGAGCTTCAGCTTTAGCATCAGTCCTTCCAATGAATATTCAGGATTGATTTCCTTTAGAAACGACTGGTTTGATCTCTCTGCAGTTCAAGGGACTCTCAAGAGTCTTCTCCAACACCACAGTTCAAAAAAATTAATTCTTCAGTGCTCAGTTTTCTTTATGGTCCAACTGTCACAACCATACGTGACTACTGGAAAAATCATAGCTTTGACTAGATGGACATTTGTTGGTAAAGTAACATCTCTGCTTTTTAATATGTTGTTTAGGTTAGTCAAAGCTTTTCTTGAAGGAGAAAGCTTCATTTCATGGCTGCAATCACCATTCACAGTGATTTTGGAGCCCCCCAAAATAAAGTCTGTCACTGTTTCCATTGTTTCCCCATCCATTTGCCGTGAAGTGATGGGACCAGATGCTATGATCTTAGTTTTTTGTATGTTGAGTTTTAGGCCAGCTTTTTCACTCTCCTCTTTCACTTTCATCAAGAGGCTCTTTAGTTTCTCTTAGCTTTCTGCCATAAGAGTTGTGTCATCTGGATATGATATTTCTCCTGGCAATCTTGATTCCAGCTTGTGCTTCATCCGGCCTGGCATTTCACATGATGTACTCTGCATAGAAGTTAAATAAGCAGGGTGACTATAAACGCCTGATGTACTCCTTTCCCAATTTGGAAGCAATCTGTCATTCCATGTTTGGATCTAACTGTTGCTTCTTGACCTGCATACAGATTTCTCAGGAGGCAGGTAAGGTCGTCTGTTATTCCCATCTCTTGAAGAATTTGCTACAGTTTGTTGTGATCCACACAGTAAAAGGCTTTAGTGTAGTCAGTGAAGCAGATATTTTACTAGAACTCTCTTGCTGTTTCTGTGATCCAGTGGATGTTGGTAATTTGATCTCTGGTTCCTCTGCCTTTTCTAAATCCAGCTTGAATATCTACACATATGCAGTTCATGTACTGTTAAAGCCCCACTTGGAGAATTTTGAGTGTTACAATGGTAGCGTGTGAGATGCGTGCAATTGTTTGGTAAGTTTGAACATTCTTTGGCATTGCCCTTCTTTGGGATTGGAATGAACACTGACCTTTTCCAGTCTTGTGACCACTGCTGAATTTTCTAAATTTGCTGGCATATTGGACGCACCACTTTAAAAGTATCATCTTTTAGGATTTCAAATAGCTCAGCTGGAATTCCATCACCCCCACTAGCTTTGTTCATAGTGATGCTTCCTAAAGCCCACTTGAATTCACTCACCAGGATGTCTGGCTCTGGGTGAGTGATCACACCATCATAGTTATCTGGGTCATTAAGATCTGTTTTGTATATTTCTTTTATGTATTCTTGCCATCTATTCTTAATGTCTTCTGCTTCTGTAAGGTCCATACTATTTCTATCCTTTATTGTGCCCATCTTAGCATGAAATGTTCCCTGGTATCTCTAAGTTTCTTGAAGAGATCTCTAGTTTTTCCCATCCTATTGTTTTCCTCTATTCCTCAGCATTGATCACTGAGGAAGGCTTTCTTATCTCTCTTTTCTATTCAGATGAGTTCTTTCCTTTTCTTCTTTCCCTTTTGCATCTCTTATTTTCTCAGCTATTTGTAAGGCCTCCTCAGACAACCATTTGCCTTTTTGCATTTTTTTTCTTGGGCATGGTTTTTATCACCACCTCCTATAAATGGTATGAAACTCCTCTGTCCATAGTTCTTCAGGCACTCTATCTATCAGACCTAATCCCTTGAATCTATTTGTCCCTTCCACTGTATAATCAAAAGGGAATTTATTTAGGTCATACCTGAATGGTCTAGTGGTTTTCCCTACTTTCATCAATTTAAGTCTGAATTTGGCGATAAGCTGTTCATGATCTGAGCCACAGTTAGCTCCTGGTCTTGGATTTACTGACTGTACAGAACTTTTCCATCTTTGGCTGCAAAAAATACAATCAATCTGATTTATGTATTGACCGTCTGGTGATGTCCTTGTGTAGAGTCATCTCTTGCATTGTTGCAAGACAGTGTTTTTTATGACCAGTGCATCCTGTTGGCAAAACTCTGTTGGCCTTTGCCCTGCTTCATTTTGTACTCCAAGGCCAAACTTACCTGTTAGTCTACGTAGCTCTTGACTTCCTACTTTTACATCCTAGTCCCCTATGCTGAAAAGGACATCTTTTTTGGTGTTAGTTCTAGAAATTCTTGTAGGTCTTCATAGAACCATTCAGCTTCTTTGGCATTAGTGGTTCGGGGCAAAGACTTGGATTACTGTGATATTGAATGGTTTGCCTTGGAAACGAAGAGCGATAATTCTGTCATTTTTAGGACTGTACCCAAGTACTGCATTTTGGACTCCTTGGTTGACTACGAGGGCTACTTCATTTCTTCTAAGGGATTCTTGCCCACAGTAGAAGATATAATGGTCACCTGAATTAAAATCACCCATTCGAGTCCATTTTAGTTCGCTGATTTCTAAAATGTCAATGTTCACTCTTGCCATCTTCTGTTTGACCACTTCCAATTTACCTTGATTAATGGCCCTAACATTCCAGGTTCCTATGCAATATTGCTCTTTACAGCATCAGACTTTATTTCCATCACCAGACACATCTGCAACTGGGTGCTGTTTTTCACCACCTCCTATACAATGGTATGAAACTCCTCTGTCCATAGTTCTTCAGGCACTCTATCTATCAGACCTAATCCCTTGAATCTATTTGTCCCTTCCACTGTATAATCAAAAGGGAATTTATTTAGGTCATACCTGAATGGTCTAGTGGTTTTCCCTACTTTCATCAATTTAAGTCTGAATTTGGCGATAAGGTGTTCACGATCTGAGCCACAGTTAGCTCGTGGTCTTGGATTTACTGACTGTACAGAACTTTTCCATCTTTGGCTGCAAAAAATACAATCAATCTGATTTATGTATTGACCGTCTGGTGATGTCCTTGTGTAGAGTCATCTCTTGCATTGTTGCAAGACAGTGTTTTTTATGACCAGTGCATAAATTTCTCCACTCTTCTCCAGTAGCATATGGAGCACCTATGGACCTGGGAGTTTATCTTTCAGTGTAATATACCACCCATTAACAGAAAATTGGATTAAAGATTTACTGAGCATGGTCTAGCCCATCATAGCCAGTCCCTCCCATCAGGAAGCTTCCACAAGCCTCTTATCCTTATCTGTTAGAGGGCAGACAGAATGAAAACCACAATTACAGAAAACTAACCAATTTAACTAATTATAGAAAATTAATCACATGGACCACAGCCTTGTCTAATTCAATGAAACTATGAGCCATGCCATGTAGGGCCACCCAAGATGGATGGGTCATGGTGGAGAGTTCTGACAAAACATGTTCCACTGGAGAGGTGAATGGCAAACCACTTTAGTATTCTTTCATTTAAAACCCCATGAACAGTATGAAGAGTCAAAACTGTCACGCATTCCAAATCTTGATATACTGCATTAGTCAGAGGTAAAAAACAAAACAAAACAAAAAAAACACTTTTGGTGGCAAACTAAAATAGAATTCAGAATATTGGTTTAACAAAGATAGCCTTAGTGATTGATCAGGACATTCTAAACACAGAAAAGCACTTTCTTTCCTTATCTTCTTGGATTAATCCCTTGATCATTATGTATCACATTATCCTTATCTTTGGTAACAGTCTTTACAGTCCATTTTGTCTGATATGAGTATTGCTATTTCATTCCTTCTGACTCCCGTTTGCATGGAATACCTTCTTCCATCCCCATTTTCAGTCTGTATGTGCCCCTGAGCCTGAAGTAGCCCTCCTGTAGGCAGCATATCTACGAAACTAGCTTTCGTAACCAATCAGCCAGTCTGGTTAGAGCATTTTAATCCATTTATATTTAAGGTTATTATCGACATATATGTTCTTATTGCCATTTTAAAAACTGTTTTGGATTTGTTATTGTAGGTCTTTGTTCTTCCCTCCTTTTTGTTCTCTTCTTATGGTTTGATGGCAATCTGATACTCTATTGAATAGAGTTGTGTTTGCACTGATTTTTCTTTTTTTGTGTGTCTATCTATTGTAGTTTTTTGGTTTTCAGTTCCCATAAGGTTTTGATATAGCAGTCTACACACACACACACACACACACACACACACGGTTGTTTTAAGTTGTTGGTCTCTTAATTTCAAATGTGTTTCTCATTTCTTGCATTCGTGCTTTCCTATTCTACTTATTTTGATATCATATTTGTGTGCGGATGATTTCCTACTTTTACTCACATTTGCCTTTACTGGTGAGCTTTCCCGTTTGTGATTTTCATCTTTCTAGTTGTGGCCTCTTTTTCTTCCCTGCCTAGAGAAGTTCCTTTAGCTTTTGTTGTGAAGCTGATTTGGTGGTGCTGAATTCTCTTATCTGTAAATATCTGATTTCTTCTCGAATCTGAGTGAGAGCCTGAATGAGAGCCTTACTTGGTATTCTTGGTTGTAGGTTTTTCTTTTTGATCAATTTATGTATCCTTCATCACTTTAAACGTCCTTATCATTCTTCTTTTTTTTTTAAGTGAGTCTTGGCTCTAGTTGGAAAGTTCTGAATATAGAACACTCAAAACAGTTGTGATGACTTGTGCATTTTAAAATTTTATTGAATGTTTTCTAAGATTATCTTTCTCAAGGAAGAATAGCTACTGACAAATACATTTGATTTACTCTAGAATCAGGCTGCATTGCACAATATTTTATTGAATCATGACAAATTACTGTGAACTTCATCTTATAAAATGTTTAACATTATATATTAATAAAACAAACTACACTGAAACATTTTACATATCAAATGCATGTGATGATGCATATTTTTCAAAATTATTTTAGAAATGATTTGCAGATCACAGAATATAGTTTTTAGTTTCTGTATTATAGTTGGGAGTTCAATAAATAAAAGCCAAATAAGTAATTATTGAATACTAAAGGAATATCTAAGCAGCTACCTTAAGAAACTATGGTACACATCCAGAATATCATGAAATATCTGAAAATTTCCCCTCAAAGTTAATACAGCTCAGTTCTCCTGGCAATAGGTTCAGGAAGCCTCAAAGATGCATCTAGTAAACCCCTGTCCCCTAGAGGTAATTGTAGACAAAGGAAAAGATCAAATTGCCTAGCCTTTGGCATGAAGTGTACAACTACACAGATTGAGTTATATTTCCCTGCACCTCCTGCAGTTACAATGTTAGGGTATGAGTCTAAAATGACCACTTTAAAGAGTAGCATATTTTGCATGCTCATTGAAATATAGATCTTCATGCAGAATGTCATGACAAGGGAAATTAATCTTTTCCCTAAGGACTGAGAGGAAGCCAGTCTGATCTGGTTTCCCAAATGCAATCGCCAACCCTTTGCTGTGTTAAGACCTCAGACATGTTCTAGTCCCCAGCCCTTTCGGCCACCTCCCTCTATCCACTTGCTTCAAATGTTTTTCATTCCCACAGCTGGGTTGTCCCCCTGCAGGCTTTCTTCTGCCTGCCCAGCTGATGACGTTTTTCTGGCTCCAGAAAACTTCCAAGATTGTTACAAACAGTGCTTGCGGGGACAAAAGATTGTCCTGAGCAAAACAACAACAACAAAACTAGGACGCTCTTGCAAGAATCCGGATGGGTGGCTCACCCACATGAAAACTTCGTGATGTTTCTCTCTTCTTCCCCCCCCCCCCTTTATTAAATAGGAACAATGCCACTGTTTCGAAAGCTTGGGAGTTAAACTAAGGTTTTACTTGTGACAAAAGGTCTATAAAAAGTAGTCAGTGCTGCTGAGATACCTGAAGCACTTCTCATTTCATAATCACTTCACTGCTGCATTGTGGGGGAGAAGATTCTAAGGGATGGGCAGTAATTGAAAAGTAAAAAAAAATACACTCAGGCCTAAATCTAAGTCTTGATTTAATAAGCCTTTTCTCTTTGCAGTTTTAAGAATAATAGCGGAAAAAAGAGGCTCAATTAGTTTAAGAAGATGCAGTAACATTTTATTTTATTCATTAGAATATTATTTATCATTATTTGCATGATGGGATTTTCCTTGTAACTCTGATTACACTGAATTTAAACAGCCATAAAACGGTTGTCAAAAAGATGGAAAGAGAAAATGTTGTTTATAGTCTTGTCAGTGTTTTCTGCCAGTATTCTGTTTTTCCAACAGCTGCAGCAGGACATGCTGTTGGTATTTGGAAGCTTCTAGAAAGAGAAGTGGCCAAGTTTATTTTCCTAATCTCTAAATTCAGCACACTGGTCACCATTCAAATACCTTTTCTGTGTGTGCATTAACAGTCTTAAAAGATCAGTCGTGACACCTTACAGTGAGGTCTACAACCCAGGGCAGGGCTCTGATCCCGAACTTTTCTGCCGCTGAGCGCATAAGACTTATTTGTAGAAGTTACTTAACCTCTCTTCACTTTGTTGCTAAAACTGTAAAGAAAGGTTCCAGATTAGCACAAAGTAAATGGATCTTAAAAAATACCCTTTATACTAAACAAGAAATGCTCACTTCTGATGGACATTATTTTCAAGCTGTGCCCAATGTGTTCACTCTTATTTTAGTCCATGGCATCCTGCTAATGATAACTAGCACTTCTATTTATGGGAACCACTGTATTTTTAGTCTAAAAGGGGGGGTTGGGCAAAACTTCTCTGCTTTTGGCTTCATCAGGGACAGCTCTCATGCTTTCTTAATTTATGGCATATCTTCTGCTATTATTAGGTCAGGCAAATGAATTCAGCCCCTAAGTGTGACTGAGGATAAATCATGAATGATTTTGCATGAAGGCACATGCATATTCCTGGATGCTCAGGGAATGATTTCTGATTCAGTTTTGGAACTATTAATACAGGATAGGCATGTATTAATTAATTAAAGTCTCTAATTCTTTCATTTGATTTCTAGACATCCACACAGACTGTCATTGTTCCTTATACTGTTCACTTAAAGTCAAATGAATGAAGAGCCAAAGAAATTCACTATTAATAATTTCCATATCAGGTGAAGAGAATCAGTCTTTTTACTCATTTATAAAATAAAAACCAGAGATGCATATTATTATTTTTGTTAAATGGAAACTTAGACTGATGTGCTCAAATGTACAAATCATCATTAAATGGGACCTTTGGAGGCCAAAGTAAAGGAAAGTACTTTTCCATGGGAAAGTTTCTTAATGACACTTTTATTAAAGTATATAAGTCCCTTCAGTGTGCTTGTTAATTGCCACAAGTCATCACTTCCTCAGGATTCTCCGTAACTATGTTAACTATGTGCTTTTCTTCTCTGCCTCTCCCTTCCTCCCTCTCTTGCCTAATAGATACCATTTCCAGACATGTTAGAAGGGACTAACGTAGCATGGGGAAGCCTGGCGTGCTGCAGTCCATGGGGTCGCAAAGAGTCGGACACAACTGAGCAACTGAACTGAACTGAATGTTCAGGAAAAACTCAATAGCAAACTGCAGAACTCTCATACTTGAGTTTAAAACTCTTTCCTGAAAAATAATGCATTAGGCCAAAAACATGAGAATCCCTTTTAACCAGTCAGAGTCGTGTTTTCTCCTGCATTTTCTTGCTAATGGTTACATCAAGTAAACTTTATTGCTGACTAGACCTATCCTGAGCGACACTGATTTACAAAAGACAAAGCATGTCCCCAAATATCAGTCCTTATAACTTGTTTCAATCAATTTTTCTCATCTATTCTTGATTTGATTCATACATAAATGCTGTTTATTGGAGCCAGGAGTTCCACAAGCATACTAGAAGGTATATAATATAACCTTGTATTTTAATTATTAAAAGCTTATTTTTGTCAAAGAACTTCCCTTAATATTATGTTCTGGGATCCCATTCCAAGGACAAGTTCACATTAACAATAACCTCCCATTTAAGAAAAATTTACTGCATACTTTTTCTGCCTATATCATTTCTAGTTCAATAAAAGATACACTGGAACATAATAAAACTGCCTAATATTTTTGCTCTCTTCTCTGAAAAATTGGTGAGAATTTTACTGTGATCCCATTCACAAAGTACTACTGTGCACACTGCTTTCTGTAACAGTGTCAAATATTTTCCACCAAGTATTTTCCATTTCCCATCAACTGAGAACGGGAAGATGATAATGTGCTTTCTCTAATTTTCTGCATAAATGAACTTCAACTTTTAGAAAACAAGTTGCTTTCTACCATACAGGCTATTCTTTTAGGAATGGAATCAAGTATTTCTCTATATTCAAAATCCCTTGAAGAGTCATTGTTACTGCATACTTTTTCTGCCTATATCATTTCTAGTTCAATAAAAGATACACTGGAACATAATAAAACTGCCTAATATTTTTGCTCTCTTCTCTGAAAAATTGGTGAGAATTTTACTGTGATCCCATTCACAAAGTACTACTGTGCACACTGCTTTCTGTAAGAGTGTCAAATATTTTCCACCAAGTATTTTCCATTTCCCATCAACTGAGAACGGGAAGATGATAATGTGCTTTCTCTAATTTTCTGCATAAATGAACTTCAACTTTTAGAAAACAAGTTGCTTTCTACCATACAGGCTATTTTTTTAGGAATGGAATCAAGTATTTCTCTATATTCAAAATCCCTTGAAGAGTCATTGTTTGAGTTGAATTACACATGATGTTTTAGGTGGCAAGTGTTTACTTCCATTGAAAGAACATATCCTATTTTTGAGGAAAGAAAAAAAAAAAAAACCTTGTGATACATCAAATGTTTCTTGCAAAACAATTTGGTGAAACAAATGTAAATGAATCAGAAACATGTGAAGTGTATTTCAGTTAAACTTAATGGGTTTAAATATGAAGGCAGTAAAGTGCTCAGGGGGGAAAGAGTGTAGCAAGTCGGGAAGTAACATTTGTTTTGTTTTCATCAGTCCTGGACTCTTGAAAAGTGGCCTGATACTCTGAATTCAAGCTCATTCAGATTGTTTCTTAAGCCTAATGATGGAGTTACAGAATGGGACAGTAACATCCAAATTAATTGTATAGTTTTATCTGGCTTCACTTAGAAAGTGGGCATCAAATATTGCCAGTTGTGCAACGCTTCAAGAACACTTTTCAGTCTGAAGTTAGAGGTTTTTCTATTTTCTGTTCTCTTCTGAGGGTAAAATTAAATTGTAATGATGTTAAAGTTTTATCTTTTTTCATCAAATAACATGTAAAGTTTCCACAGTCACACATCAACTTCACACTTATTTCCTCTTTTTAACATGATCAGATCTGAATGGAAAACACAAGGGGTCTGAACCCGCAAACATACTCAGGAGGAAGGCCCAGGGAGAAAAGGCGATTGAAGAAAGAGAGGGGTGGGGAGAAGGGGAAGCATTGCATGCAGCGTCAAGTCATCACCCTCACTTCAAAAGTACCACGTTCAAACCACACTAATTATTTGAGAGTCACAAAAAATTATCCCGTAGTTTTCTAGTCCTATTATTTATGCTTGCTTAACAACTATATTTTTTTATTTTGTAATTTAAAAAAATGCATTATTGTGAAAAGTAGGAGAAAAACAAACTACACCACAGCAATAAAAAAGACTTCCAAATAAGTCTCCCTGTCAACATGCCTCAAAATGTGAATTAATTTGATGTGTGGTGTGATATTTCTGTTTCTCAATTCTCAGTCTCTGAAAACAGGGACATTCCAGTAACTTCCTAGATACAAGGAATATATAATTGGAGGGTGTATATAAATGTATTTTTTGAGATAATATATGACATTGCTTAAGTAGCCTTCTGAATCAACAACTTGGTAGAGAAATGTAGGAACAGAAGTCCTTCCTGTGTAAGTAGCCTGTAGGGCTATTTTTTATGTCTCGAGTCTGCTTTTTTGTTCCCTGAGAACATAATGATATAACTGGAGTTTAGCATGCTCCGACCACTCAGAATTCTACTGCTGCTCATCACTGATTTTGGAGTGAAGACGCTGCTCCTTGAATTCTTTATTCCCAAAGTTTCATTGCTTCAAACTCTCTGGAAGCATCTCTGTCTGTGTGTTCCTCACAGGCAGGAACTGAGAAATCACTCTTAGAATATCTGTTCCATAAATGGGCAGGAAATGTATTTTAGTTGCTAGCACAGCCCATTGTTGCTTTATGTAACTTTCTCCTTGTGCTAGTTCAGTGGGTAAAAAAAAAGACTGACTAGGCCATTTCATTTACACCTGAAATCAGTGGCAGGATAACAATTACAACTATTTTTTGAGCCTCCAGAGTCACTCTTTAGGGCTCTACTAATCAAAATAAAATCTAAATCCTAACCCCAAAGTCATGCATTGAAAATACATGAACACTGTCAACTTTATCTTTGTCATCACCATCAGCAATCAATGTTTATAAAGCCCTTAATTAAGTAATTGTTACTACGTAGTACCTCTGCTCAGAACATTATTAAATATTTCCTTTGAGGAGGGAAATATTCTGATTTTCCATCACGATTTGGTGCAATAGCTTTTTGCTTACAAGATCTAATCTTTGCTTTTGGTGTTCTTGTTGTACTTCATGACAGGCCTACCCTTGTAGCAGTGATAAGGAATGTGAAGTTGGGAGGTACTGCCACAGCCCTCACCAAGGATCGTCAGCCTGCATGGTGTGTCGAAGGAAAAAGAAGCGCTGCCATAGAGATGGCATGTGTTGTCCTGGTACCCGCTGCAATAATGGTAAAGGTCTCATTCAGTGTTGATGGGCCTCTTTCTTTCATGTAGGAAACCTGGCTACCAAGTTATACTGCCTTCTCCTTAGTCATACTTCTAAAATGTAAGGAGACTTCCAAACTGGCAGGAGTGGGATCAGGGTTTAAAAATGTATAAGATTACCCGGTGTGTGTGTATTAGTTGCTTAGTTGTGTCTGACTTTTTGCGACCCCATAGACTGGAGCCTACCAGGCTTCTCTGTCCATGGTATCTCCCAGACAAGAATACTGGAGTGGGTAGGCATTCCCTTCTCCAGGGCGTCTTCCTGACCCAGGGATCAAACCTGTGTGTCCTGCATTGCAGGTGAGTGCTTTACTGTCCCTCTCAAATCTTAGTTTTCCTGGGCACGGAACACCTGCTGTAATTGATAATCTATGCTGACCCAGGATTTGCCATGTTGTAATGTTGCATATAAATAGCTAGATGTTATATTCCAGTGAACACTTAAGTGAATATGTGCAAAGGAACCAAAGACAGAAACCTGTGATTCATCAAGACACTTGTGAGTTTGTTTTCATTTTCTTTTTTTTTTATTAATTTTTATTTTTTTTAGTTTGTTTTGCTTTACAATACTGTATTCGTTTTGCTACACATCGACATGAA
>SJXQ01004554.1:0-21331 GCA_006408695.1 Aepyceros melampus
TACATCATGAGAAACGCTGGACTGGAAGAAACACAAGCTGGAATCAAGATTGCCGGGAGAAATATCAGTAACCTCAGATATGCAGATGACACCTCAGATATGCAGATGACACCACCCTTATGGCAGAAAGTGAAGAGGAACTAAAAAGCCTCTTGATGAAAGTGAAAGAGGAGAGTGAAAAAGTTGGCTTAAAGCTCAACATTCAGAAAACAAAGATCATGGCATCTGGTCCCATCACTTCATGGGAAATAGATGGGGAAACAGTGGAAAGAGTGTCAGATTTTAATTTTTTGGGCTCCAAAATCACTGCAGATGGTGACTGCAGCCATGAAATTAAAAGACGCTTGCTCCTTGGAAGAAAAGTTATGACCAACCTAGATAGCATATTCAAAAGTAGAGACATTACTTTGGCGACTACTAGTCAAGGCTATGGTTTTTCCTGTGGTCATGTATGGATGTGAGAGTTGGACTGTGAAGAAGGCTGAGCGCCGAAGAATTGATGCTTTTGAACTGTGGTGCTGGAGAAGACTCTTGAGAGTACCTTGGACTGCAAGGAAAGCCAACCAGTCCATTCTGAAGGAGATCAGCCCTGGGATTTCTTTGGAAGGAATGATGCTAAAGCTGAAGCTCCAGTACTTTGGCTACCTCATGCGAAGAGCTGACTCATTGGAAAAGACCCTGATGCTGCGAGGGATTGGGGGCAGGAGGAGAAGGGGACGACCAAGGATGAGATGGCTGGATGGCATCACGGACTCGATGGATATGAGTCTGAGTGAACTCTGGGAGATGGTGGTGGACAGGGAGGCCTGTCGTGCTGTGATTCATGGTGTCACAAAGAGTTGGACACGACTGAGCGACTGAACTGAACTGAACTGAACCAGTGGTTAAGACTTTGCCTTATAAAGCAGGGGATTAGGGTTTAATCCCTGGTCAAGGAGATAAAATGCCCCATATGCCTTGTGGGCAAAAGGCCAAAACATAGAACAGAAGTAATATTATAACAGATTCAATAAAGACTTAAAATATGGTTCACAACAAAAAATATCTTAAAAAATAATAAAATGGAAAAAACACACTTGATGGGTTGAATAAGTATTAGACTCATATGCTGAAGAGGGTAGGCTGGACCCAGAATATGGCCATCAGAGTGTATGGTTGAGATGGGATAAAGGCAAGAAAGTTCGAATAGCAAAGGACAAATTATTGTTAAAAGCCAGGAGAGTGGATGGATTACTGCGTATGTGCTGAAGCTACATAGCACAGTGACAGGAATGATAGTTGAGAAAGACCTGGAGAATGAGCCAGGCACTAAGGTCTCAGATGAAAGGTAAGGAAAGAGCAAGGGTACCCATGGTCGATTGTGTCATGAATGGATGATAGATAGTAGTTTGATGTCATGCGTGTGAGCTAAGTCACTCAGTCATGTCTGATGCTTTTCGACCCTATGGACTATAGTCTGTGAGGCTCCTCTGTCCATGGAACTCTCCAGGTAAGAATGCTGGAGTGGGCTGCCATGCCCTCCTCCACGGGACCTTCCTGACCCAGCAATCGACCCATACCTCCTGCATTGGCAGGTGGGTCCTTTACCACTAGCGCCACTGGGGAAGTCCCTATAATTTGATGGCACTTGCTTCAAAATTCAACGGGTTTGTGGATGGTCAGAGGAGAAATGATTCAGAAACTGTAACAGAGAACTAGGAGGACAATTATTCTACAAAAAAATGCCGTAGAGAAACAGCTATCACAGGAGAGAACTTTAGGAAAACATTCATTTTCCCTTAAAGAAAGACGGTGAGAGAATCCTTTATAAAGTAGCTTTTTTTCACTCCCTGATGATCAACTATGATTCCAAAGAGAAATGTGGAACAGGTTGGTGGTTTGGGGGAAAATGACAACTTGAGTTAGATTGTGTTGTTTTTGTTCTTCAGTTGCTAAGTTGTTTCTCTTTGTGATCCTATGGACTATAGCACACCAAGCCCCTCTGTTCCCACTATCCCCCGGAGTTTGTTCAGATTCATGTCCATTGAGTTGGTGATAATATCTAACCATCAATCCTCTGCTGCCCCCTTCGATTTAGGGTTGTATAAAACTATAGTGGCATAGGTGTCCTTGTAAAGAATATCATGTGAGCTTGGACCTCTTGTGGACATAGAAGTCATGGAAGCCTTTTTTGGAGAAGGTGGGCCTTTGCTTCTAATTTTACCTTCTTTCTTGGAGTTGATTATTTAAGCAATGGGGCTGAAGTGGTAGTATTAAGAGGTAGGGATTAATGGTATTATTAGGTTCGTGAGACAATCTCTCAACATTCCTTAAATCCTGATGTTTCACATTTAATAATACTGAAGCACAGGGAGATTGAATGAATCTTATAAATTTTGTCAGCATGCAAATTGGAAAGCTAGGATCCAAGTTCAAGCAATCGAAGTCTAGAGAAGAGAATTTTAACTCTGATGTGAGAGGCACTCTGGATAGCTTGCTGACTAATGGATGGATTCAGAGGGATCTGGTGTTTGGGAAAACATCCTTGCTGGGGGTTAGGGTTATGTCAGTTTACCGAAGAGCCAACATTAGTGAAACACTGGCTTGAGTCCATGAGACTTCAAAGACTTATTGCCATAATGCTGTGTTCTTTAGCCTCTTACTCCTGGAATACTAACTAGTCCTAGAAACCCAGTCACCACGCTGTAAGGAAGCCCAGAAGAGAAATGGAGGCCACGACCCTGAGATTCAGCTGACCTATCCCTGGATCAATGGAACCAGCTTGCCAGGCATGGGAGTAAGATGTCTTGAGTATAAATCCCCCAGCCCTAAACTGTGCTCCCCAACTGATGCCACATGAAGCAGACACAGGTCTTCCCTTTAGAGTCTGCTCAAATCTCATATTTATGAGAAAACTAAATAATTGTTTTTGTAAGCCATAAAATTTAGAAGTTTGTGATGCCACAATAAATAAGTGGAAAATTGAACCACCAAGCTACCGGATATCCAAGAGCTTTTGCTTCCCCAGCTGTAAAATGAAGATCAGAGCATCAGACCAGAGGGTTATCATACAGATTTATGGGATGTGGAAATACACATATTCTGGTCAAAGTTGCCTTCCCCACTCTCTTGCCCCCTACACATCCCAGGTTAGAGAAAGGAGCGAGAAGTGTTTGAGAAAATTGTTTCCTTCTGTTGTGTATTTGCGGTTGTTCAGTCCGTAAGTCGAGTATGTGTGCATGCTAAACTGCTTGTTGTGTTCAACCCTCTGCAACCCTGTGGACTGTAGCCCGCCAGGTCCTCTGTCCATGGGATTCTACAGGCAAGAATACTGGAGAGGGTTGCCAATTTCCCCCTCTAGGGGATCTTCCCAACCCAAGGATTGAATGCACACCTCTTCTATCTCCTGCCTCTGCAGGCAGATTCTTTACCATTAGTGCCATCTAGGAAGCCCTGCAAGGCAGAAAGATTATTCTCTCTACTGATTCTGATTCTCCAAATAGTTCATATTCTCACTGCATTCAGATCTCTGATCAAATACCATCTTCCTAGAGAGGCTTTTCCTGGCTCCCTTATAAAAAATATAAAATACTCTTTATTAATTAATATTAATACTGTTAATATTCATAACGTTTCTTCATAGCTTTGATCATCACCTGAATAGTATATATTTGTGTGTTTTTTATATCGTTTCTCTCAATGAACACAAAATCTCACAAGAGCTGGGATTTTTCACTATTTTGTGTTCTTCTATCTTTGCAGCACCCAGGACAGTGCCTGACATAGAGCAGGAATTCGATAAATATTTGCTGAATAGTTAATGAATGAACTCTCTCTGGTATGGTCCTTGCTTTTGTTTTAATTTACTTCTTTCGGATGGTATGTGGAAGACATGTTGAACAGAGTACTGACTTCAGGATTAGAAAGTGAGACCGACTGTAAGAAAGGAAAAGGCAGTCAAATATGCCAATTACTTCTGAAGGTAATGGCATATTTTGAAATTTGGAGGCTGCTTTATTAAAATTCATTTTGCGCTACATAAAATAAGGAATTGGGAGCCTGACAGAAATGAAGCTCAAATAGGCATTCATTTCCTTTATCTTTTTACAAGACAGATCAATTAGTAATTTTATGCTTGAAAAAACTCATTTTTAAATGTTATGTGGGACTCAGTGTAATATCAAATCTGGCCTAGTGTCACCTTTAGTAGGAAATTGAAAGCACTTTTACATCTGTGCATTCCACCAAAAAAAAAAAAAATACTCAGAAACTCAGTTTTTGCCATCTAAAGTTTATAACAGGCGGAGAAAAATGGGCACAAAATGATCTTATTTCATAATTAACTCCCACAAAAAGTTAAGGCAAATGATCAGCTCTGGAATGGAACGTTTTGGGCTACACTTCCATTTGTAATCCAAGCCATGGAAACCCTCCCAGACAGGTGTGTTAGAGTCCAGATGGCCTCAGTGAGGGTTCAGGAAGCCAATGCCTTCTGCTGTGTTCCTGGCCACTCACACAGGCTCGCTGGATTTGGCGGCAGCAGCGCCCAGCTGGGGGGCAGCCACGGGGGCGTGCAGGTGGTGCCGGATGAGAAGCAGTGTTTCCAAGCAAGAGACTGCCTTGCTCCTGGAGAACTGCCTCCCCTTTCACTACCGGGTTATAAAACTAAGGTCCAAGTCCATTTACAGCTGATAAAGATCCCAGATACCTTTTTGATAAGACAGCTTAGATGTTACTTAACTTCGGTATCCTGACTGGGGTAACTGCACCCTGCCACTTGAAACTTCCCCTGCGAATTCAATCAGAACCAGCCTTGGCCTTTGCTTTTCTGTCCCCTTTTGGGTTGCTCTGTGGCTGTTAAACAGCTGCTGAGCTCCACTCTACCCAACACAGAAGAGTGCGTATTCTTTATGAGCTGGGTGTTGGGGTGAGGATGTGGAATGTTGGCAAGCCTCCATGTGGATCTAGTTCTAGCGGGATATTTTGCTGGTATAATTATAAACAAGGAAACCTTGGCCCTTTTGAATGCAAACAGTGTCTTTGGGAAGAGATGCTCACTGATGCATTGGGTCCCTTCCAGTGAGAATAAGGCAGCGAGGGAACTCTGCACGTCACCAACCTGGTGGAAGGAGCCCTGTGGGATGACTACTGTGCACAGACCTACCAAGAAAAACCCAAAGAACCACATTCAAAGCACTGGAAGGAAGCCTTGCCTTTCTTCTCTCCTCTCAGCACTTCCAGGCCCATTGTGGATCAGAGGATAAAGCATCTGCTGGCAATGTGGGAGACCTGGGTTCAAACCCTGGTTCGGAAAGATCCCCTGGAGAAGGAATTGGCAACCCCTCCAGTATTCTTGCCTGGAGAATTCCATGGACAGAGGAGCCTGGTGGGCCACAGTCCACAGGGTTGCAAAGAATCAGACATGACCGAGCGACTTCACTTTCACTTTCTTTCAGCACTTTCATCAACTTACACTCCATCCATCATTTTTGTTCTAGAAGAGCTTATCTGTGGAGGTAGAACCCCTTTGGAAGAAGGCTGAAAGCTCCCAGTTCCCCACATGTCCACCTCCTCATTCTCTTAGCACTTTGTTGGGTTAAGACTGTATTTTCAGAAGGAATTGTTAAAATAAGAGTGTGTTAATTCAGAAATCTATTCATAGTTACATTTACTATGTCAGCAGGTTTTAAATAGTCCCCTGTGACAAATTCAACCAAAGGAAATTCTCAAAGAGGACAGACTTCCAGTTACATCTATGGCTGTGCCTGATTCCAGGAGTGCTACTTAGGACTCCATCCTTCTCTCACAACCAGACGGCTTCCGTGGACAAGCAAGGGGAAGGCAGGCTACTGTAGGAATATTACTCAGGGCACTTTAATTTACAGAAAGAGAAATAATTCACTAATGCTAGTTCCTTGACAATGGAAAAAAATATATGACTAGCCAAAGTGTCTATAAGTCCTTTTCTGTATTCTTCTCTTTGTATAAATCCATATTTACAGAAAGAAATGCTCATCTGGTACTTTTAGGCACAGATGTGTGAGCTAGTCCTTCAAAGTCTTCAAATAAGACATGCCAAGTTTTTCTCCCCCAAATAAGCTGCTTTCATCAGTATTAAATTCTGCTGAAGCAGTTTGTGTCACTTAGAATTGTGATGGTTTCAAGCAATAGAAAGCTTAGCTGTAGTTCAAACAGACTTTTCTCACATAACCAGAACTCCAGAGGTGGGTGCTTCAGAATTGGCACAGTCGCTTTTGGAAGTTTGTATTAAAGAGCTTGGCTCCTTCTACCTCCTGCTTCATCATTCTTGAAGGTAAAGGTGAACATGAAGTCACTCAGTCGTGTCCAACTCTTTGCCAGCCAATGGACTGTAACCTACTAGGCCTCTCTGTCCATGGGATTCTCCAGGCAAGAATACTGGAGTGGATTGCCATTTCCTTCTCCAGGGGATCTTCCCAACCCAGGATTCGAACCCGGGTCTTCCGCATTGGAGGCAGACGCTTTAACCTCTGAGCCACCAGGGAAACCTAACTTGTGTCTATTAATCAGTACTTTGCAATTGTAAGGTGGCTGCTTTCCTACCATTGACCTTGATAGTGTGCAGATACAAATTGCCTTTGGTATGAACCAACTCTTCTACCTCCTGCTTCATCATTCTTGAAGGTAAAGGTGAACATGAAGTCACTCAGTCGTGTCCAACTCTTTGCCAGCCAATGGACTGTAACCTACTAGGCCTCTCTGTCCATGGGATTCTCCAGGCAAGAATACTGGAGTGGATTGCCATTTCCTTCTCCAGGGGATCTTCCCAACCCAGGATTCGAACCCGGGTCTTCCGCATTGGAGGCAGACGCTTTAACCTCTGAGCCACCAGGGAAACCTAACTTGTGTCTATTAATCAGTACTTTGCAATTGTAAGGTGGCTGCTTTCCTACCATTGACCTTGATAGTGTGCAGATACAAATTGCCTTTGGTATGAACCAACACATGGTCCCATAAAAAATTTCCATCAGTAGTAAATTTACTACTTGTAGGATTTACAGTGTCAAACTTACTTTTGTCCTCCTCCTCTATCAACCTCAGGCATATAGTCTTGAAACCCAACTTCAGGATACTGGTTGGGAGAAAAAACTTTCCCTCTACCCTCTTACGTTTAGTCTTGGATGTCTGTGGATTAAACTAACGAAAGCCATGTTAGGAGAAAGGCACAGAATTTTTCTGAATAGTCATATGCACAGTAGTTCATAGGAATAACACTTAAAGAAGTCATCAGACTCAGGGGCTTTTATATCACTTTACCATAGGAAAGGGGGTTAGGCTTCAAGGGATTACCAATTGTGATTAGGAAACATTTAGAGGAACTAAGGGGAGATAAGGGTTATTTTAGTAAGATTTGTTTATATAAACTCATCTTGGTGTTGATGCCCCATCTCAGGTGATAAAGAGTCACTCTTTTCTTCTTGTGACAATGGGGTCACCTTCTCATAGGGAAATTTATGCTTTGTTTTTAAGCAGAGAAAGAGAAGGCAGAGAACTCTTCCTGCACCTGTTGATTCTCAATTGCCTTCAGCTTAAAGCAATCTTTGGGTCAAAATGGCGTAATCTGGGGTGTTATGTCCTGATCCTCATCAACATCTATCTGCAAGATCCCCTACATATTGCTAGTTATTGAGGAGAGGAAAGTTGATCGTTTCATGTTGGAATTTTATTTGAGTCTATAAAAGGTCTGAAGATGAAAGTCTTTAATAAGGGGAGTCTCTGTATAAGTGTTAAATTAATGATGATGAGCCTCACAGTTGATTATGGCCCAGAAGTATATCACAACACTGCAGCTGAGCACGCCGCACAAAATAGTGGGATAAGTCAACTGTTCTTTCCTCAGACGGTAAAGAATCTGCCTGCAATGCTGGAGACCCAGGTTCGATCCCTGGGTTGGGACGATCTCCTGGAGAAGGAAGTAGCTAACCATTCCAGAATTCTTGCCTGGAGACTTCCACGAACAGAGGAGCATGACAGACTGAGTGACTAACACTTCATTATCGTTCAGCCTGGTGGACAGAATGAGACCTGGGATGCGTAAATATTGATGGCTGGGTTAGAGAGACAGAGAGAAGACAAAGCAGAATATGGCACTGCAGATGCTGCTGTGGTAAGTGGTCACCCTAGGGGAGGACTGGAAAGTGGAAGGTAACTTTGAAATCCAGCTTAATCTTCTCTCTGAACCAGGGGCCCAAATCTGCATTAATGGCTAGAGTCAAATGCACTAATTATTACCCAATTTGCTTTAAACTGATTCCTTTTAGTTTATTAACAAGTTTATGAGTTAGCTTTCAGTGAACTCTTCACCTATACAAGTCTTTTGGTTTGTCTGTCTTGATTTCAAGAGTTAGTCAGTGAAATTATTGACCAAGATTGGGTCACGGTGATGAAATGCAAACTACAGTTGTTGAATTGAGGTGAAGAATCAGATTCACTTGGAAAAATTCAATCTCATTTTCACTCTCTTCTCATCACTAATGGCCTTGAGGAAGAACCTTCTGTAAACACTATAATTAGTATTATATAAACAGAGGCTTTATCTAGGTTTTCAATGGCCTCTGGCAGGTGGTCTCAGGTCTAATCCATGCACAGATCTAGGTGGGAAAAAATTTATTCTGTAGTAGGTGTGGGTTTAAAACCCAGTTCTTCCTCCACTGCTGCTAAGGCATAGAAAGTTCCTGAACAGTCTGTTAAAAGGCAGTTTAACTGCCTTAAGACAAAACCTGAGATAACTGTTTCCAGTAAGACTGCAGGAAGAATTTGAGAAAGCAGGATGAATTTTCTAATATGGAATCGAGCCAAAGCAAAGGCTAACTCACTGCCACCAGGTTCTTAGCGGGCACAATCTTAGGGCCATTGCCTCTTCCATTAAAATGCCTATAGGTTTTGAACTGATCTTCAATGTTGCTGAATCCTGTTATTAAATTGGCCATTTTGCTTTTCATGTTTTATTGGCCTATTTTTTTTTTCTTTTGACCTCAAAGCCTTTTTAGGTCTTATCATTGCAACTGGCAGAAGACCTCCTATCTTCATTTAGTTGTTTCTCTTTGCCATAATGTCTCTCCTTAGCCTGAAGCATGTTTTAATTGGACAAAACCATCATTTTTTATGTTCAAGTTGGTTTAAGAGCTCAAAGCCTTACTTTAGGGTGCATGATAAGTTGCTTCAGTCCTATCTGACTCTTCGTGATTCTATGGACTGTAGCCCACCAAGCTCTTCTGTTCATGGGATTCTTTAGGCAAGAATACTGGAATGGGTTGCCATTTCCTCTCTCAGGGGATCTTCATGATCCAGGGATCGAACCCATGTCTCTTTTGTCTCCTGCTTTGGCAGGCGGATTCTTTACCCCTAACACTACCTAGGAAGCTCAACCTTAAGATTATTCACCTTATTGAATGGCCTGTAAAGACAAGTTGACCTGGAGACTGAAACTTTCCCAAGATTTACAGATCTCCTGGGAGCCAGAGAATAAGATCACAGGGCAGAGGATGTCAAGAATTTTCTGATTTTAATGATACTAATAAATAGATTTTACCTCAACTGAGCCACATTTAACCTGCTAATGGAATGGAATGGGAAGCCAGATTGTTTTATAATCGACAGCTTTGTCTCCCAGCAGATGGCTGTAATCTCCTGCGTGTGCCAAACACAGACTCTAGGATTTTTGAGTTTGTAGTGAAAACAGAAAGGACAAATATTTATCATAATTACAACATTTGCACATTGGATATAGTTTCACAGCCTTTTAATCCTCCTCGACTAGAAAATACAGAGTGCCTTTTTCTTTTCCATGCCAGTAGAAGTTTATTTACCAATGCTTTGAGAAACATTTCAGTTTTTGAAAAATATAAAGCTAGGACATACAGAAACAGCTCTCTTTTTAGCTTACTTACTAGTGAATCTGTACAGTCAATTCTGGATTGATCTGAGGAAATGATCTAGTTTTCAGATATCTTTTTCTTTCCATTCACGATTGCTGGTTAGTTCTTGTCAAGAAGGTTAGTTGGAGATCTCTCCAGTATTTTCATGACTATATTCTATTCAATCTATGGAAACTGCTTATGGGACAACATGGCCTGCACCCAATTAATCCTATTGGATTATGTTCACCTCCATTGTTAGCAAATCATGAGTCAGCAACTACATTATGGTCTTTCCCAAAAGTACTGAACTGTTTCCAAAGAACTGCAAGTTGTAATTCAAATGTAAATTGCTGGGATCAAAATCAATGTAAATCATACAGCCCAGCAAGTATGAATTTACCTCTTCCACTTTAGGTTTTGCTGCCTTGAAGAAGTGAAGTGAAAGTCACTCGGTCTTGTCCAACTCTTTGCGACCCCATACACTGACTATATAGTCCATGGAATTCTCCAGGCCGGAATACTAGAATGGGTAGCCTTTCCCTTCTCCAGAGAATCTTTCCACCCCAGGAATCGAACCAGGGTCTCCTGCATTGCGGGTGGATTCTTTACCAATTGAGCTATCAGAGAAGTTCACTTGCTGAAGCAGGGAAGCAAGAAACACTTGCTGCCTTTGGCAAGTCCATTAACGTTTAGACTATCTCCTGAGTTGTCTAGTACTACACTTTGAATACGGTGAGTTTGACAAAATGTTCAACAGTATCATATATCTGGTCACTCAGATTCTTGCTTCTTGTAGTATTTGATTAAAAGTATCTGATGGTGATTGCATACATAACCATGTCACGCCATGGACTATCCGTGCTCTCCTTACTACTTAAAATAGGTGCAGGGCATCCCATTCAGTGCACCTGAATTGTGATCTGTGGAGCTATGCAGTGCGTGAAACCTGCATGGGTGTACACAGCAGCCTTGGGAAGGATTCATTCAGGGGGAAAAAAAAATCATTTACTGTCCACTGATTCCCAAGTGACATTCTGAGTTGTGGGACGACAAAGACACATCAGAGGTGCTCGCTGTCTGTGATGTGGTCTGAGGCCAGGACAATGAGACGGATGCTCTAACAGAGTCACTGTGCGCAGACCGTGGATGAAGTAACCAGCTCTGTTCGCTGTAGCTGACTGGAGTTTGAAGACTAATTTGTCATTATTCATGCCAAAAGGGGAAGTGAGTCATTCTGAGCAGAAGAAACAGATAGACGAAGCTCATGACACACTGGGAAAACTGTCCCACATACATGTGACTACAGCTTAGGTAAAAATTTTGGAGGTGAGTGGAAATGAGCAAAGAAAAATTTAGAATGTTAATTTGGGGCCATTCAAAAAGATTTCATATTCTCCCAGTGGTTTAAGTTTTATTGCTGAAACAAAGATCCTAGAAACTTCCCAAGCAGCTGAGTGTTTTATTTACGTGTTATGTTTTAAAAACTCAGTAATAGGAGATTTCTATGGTATCATAGATAGAAATAAAGATATTAAATCTAAAAGGGAAAGTTGATAAGTTCAGTTTATCTTTTGATTCATCTTTTATTTTTAAAATTATTCCTATTTGCAAAAAATAACTTGAGAGTTAAATTCTGTTAATACTGACTACAAGGATGGATCCAGTTCCATCACTGGTACTCCTTTACAATTTCATCAGTTTGAAAGTTAGCTAGAAATACATCACCATCAGTTAGAACCTGGGAATTTTGGTCATGCAAAGACTGCATCTGTTGTAAGGGGATCTGATGCATAATCGTGCAGAGCTATAAACAATACCACTCAGACCTACAGAACTTTCCGAGAACTTGTAAAGAGCAGAGGTCACTCAATTATACCTGAATTTGTAATTCCTCTTGAGAGGAAAGTCCAGTTAGATAAGCTTTATATCCAATCTTTTTGGTTTTTTGGCTTTCCAGGTCTTCTCTGTGGTGACATTTACCATGATAGATTGCCACCTGTATTGTGGGCAATGATTTCTGGTTAAGGTTTGGCAGTTCAGGCCTTCCTTTAAAACACTGGCCTCCAGATCTGCTGTGTCATCAGAATCTGAAGGAAGACCTTTAGGCATTCTCTCCAGGATGAAATTACTGCTATCAGCCCCTTCAGTTCAGTTCAGTTCAGTTCAGTCACTCAGTCGTGTCCGACTCATTGCGACCCCATAACTGCAGCACGCCAGGCCTCCCTGTCCATCACCAACTCCCGGAGTTCACTCAGCCCCTTAGGCACCCTATTTATAAGTTTTTCAGATCTAGAATTCATTGTTAATAGTTTTGCCTATCCTAATAGTCCCTTTGCTTTTTTATCACACCAATTAAGAATGGACAATAAAGCTCTGTGACTTGCAGACACAACAGAGGAAGGAGAGGGTGGGGCAGATTGAGAGAGCAGCATGGAAACACTTCCAGTGCCGCGTGTAAAACAGACAGCGAGTGGGGAGCCGCTGTGCAATGCAGAGCTCAGCCTGTGGCTCTGCTGACCTAGAGGGGCAGGAAGGGGGTCCAGGACAGAGGGGGTTCATGTGTACATACAGCTGATTCATGTTGTGGGATGGCAGAAACCAACACAACATGCTAAAGCAATTATCCTCCAATTAAAAATAAGTTAAAGAAAAGAATACTATGTGATGACCCCGATGGGTGCGATAGGAACTGGGAGGGAGGACCAGAGGGAAGGGATAGGTGTGTACAAAGAGCTGACTCACTTCCTTGTACAGCAGAAACTAACACAGCATTGTAATGCATCTATACTCCAATAAGAAAAAAAAAAAAAAAAGAATATCCTAGTCAAGGTGCAAGTGACCCTCCAGATAGTGCCGCTGGTCCCTGGAAATCTTCATCTAACAACGACAATCCACTGAGTTTAAAGTCTTTATGAGGTGAGCAATCTTTGAAAAAGCAGCCTTCAGAGCAAAGAAAAAAAAACAAACAGGGAGTTATAAATGACCTGGTGAGACATGGATGTCCAAGTAGCTGCCAGAAGTTGACTGATCCAAAGTCAAAAGAAAACTCAATTTGAGTGTTGGCTCATTTAAGGAGAAAACATGATCACTATTGCCTACCTAAAGATTATTGTCACATGGCACAACAGACTAGTCCTCTAAATTGAGGAATATTTGTGCTAGGAAATCAAGTGCCTGGCACAGAGTAATCACTCTGTTAATATTGGCAATTAATATTATGTTAATTATAATTTATATTATATAATTAATAATTATTATAAAATAATACTTTTATAATCATAAATAATAAAATAATGTTACAAATAGTAATATTATAAACATATTACTATTCCATAGAACTGAGAAATAAATTGAAATTTCAAGTTGAACTTAAAATCAAGTACTACTCTTTTACATGAATTAACACAAAGCCTATAATTCAAACTATATATTGAAAAAACCTTTCTACCAAATTCATAATGTGAGGAGATGGCCCCCCTACGCCTTGATCCTGCTATACATGTGGCAATACAAAACAGCTCATGTCTGATAATTATGTACTCCTCTACCTGTGTTTGATAGAGATAGTTTGGAAGATGTGATTTAACTAAAAGAATCTCTGGAATGGAAATGACAAGCCTTCTCACAATGAGATTAAGCATTCTGCAGCTTCTAAGAACTCTAGTTGCAGTCTTGGGAAAAATGTAACATATTCCAGACACCTTGCTAGATTTCATATTTTACAACCATCATCCCACTGGATTTTCTCAGAAGTCCTGTGAGTTAGTATTCTTCCTTCTTTTCACATATGAGGAAACTGGGATTCAAGAACTGGTTCCTATCACACAGCCAGTAAATGGTGGGCTGTGGTTTGAACCCAGGCGGACTGAACCCAAAGTCTGTATTTTTAATCACTACAATTCATGGCTTTCCCACTAATGCAAGTTCAGTGTGAGCTCTATTGTTCTCTGCATTATTTTATGCATCAAGAGTCTTCACAAATGTGATTCCTTTAGACTGTCTCAATGATTGAGTGAACCTCAATGCAAGGATTGTTAGGTTTCTTTGAAACACCCTGTCTGTGATAAATCTCTCAAAGGAAATAGTCCAGGGATAATAAATAGAGGCATCTTGGGGACTCATGGGAATTTACCTCCGTGATTGATGGAATGAGTCGACTGTCACCTGCACATATAGTAAATAAAACCATGGAAATGCATGAAAATTGACATTGGTTTGCTCATTTTCTTACAGGCAGAATATAATGAAATGGAGGGAGCTAAAGGGAACTGTAAGAGTGACTGATAGAAAGATAGAGCTTAGATTAGGAAACTAGAAGAGAGAATGAGAAGGTTTATTATTATGATATTACTATGTCTTCAAAGTATGCCAGTGCCCTTTTCTCAGTGGAATCACAAAGTTATATAGCACTGCATTAGGCACCGTGGAAGAGAGAGAAAGAGAGATGGGGGAGAGAAGAGGTGTGCGGTCTGCTCTAGACAGCTAACGATTTAATTCATGGTTTAAAATTAATTTGTTGGATTGAAGGGCATTCGCATGAACAGCACTGGCATGCGTTCATCACCCAAGCCCACTTTGCTGATGATTTCGTGTAATGGGTCTGTAACAGAATGGGCCTTCTAAGAAGAAAACCCAAGCTCTCTTGAGCAGGAAAGGCTGAACAGAGTGGAAAATGCACCATCAACATCATGGAGGCAAAGCATTCCTTAAATAGGCAAATGAAAGAACACCAAGGCAAGACCCTGTCTTTTAATTTATGGCAAAGGAAAGCATATTATTACCGATGCGAGTGGCAGAAGACCTTGGTGCTTCTGGTATCTCAAATTTTAATTGGGGAATACAGAATTGATTACAAAAGAAAGAGGGCCAGGAAGAGTTCTTTAAATACAGCTTTATCAGCCTTATATTTTTACCTCAAAAATGTGTACTTAATTTGTACATGATATAAATGGCTGACAGAGAATCTGAGATAATCCTCAGGGCCTCTTACAAGAAAGAGGAAGTACTTGGCTAACTCCTCAGAAATTATTTAGATATCTACTTCCAAGCAGCAGCTACATGGAAATGATAATGGAAGAGCATAAGCATTATATTAGGAGGAAACAACAGAAGGAGAAAAGTTCAAAAAGGGAAGGAAAAATATTTTGTTTAAATTTCAAGGAAACAGGAGGATAGCAACTTCTAACTGACGGTGTGTTTGGGCCTCCATGAGGAATTGTAAACATTTCCCTTTGAGACACTTCAAACCAGGGTGAATCATGCTTCTATAAAATCTTTTCTAATTAAGTCTTCTGTATCTGTCTGTAGGATGTGGAATTAGCTATGTCCTTGGCTCCCAAACCTTTCCAGAATTTAACTCCAATTGGATAACTTTTGTGTGAAACCGCACACCTCTCCTTTAAAGTCATAGCTGTTAAAAATGTGCTCGTGACTGTGGGCTATTGTGTCCCTGGAAGGAGAATTCCCAGAGAATGACAGCCTCAGGGCCATGGGGCCTGCTGAAAGTTCTTGAATGAACAGACCCTGACCACACAGTTAGAGAACACCTCTCTCCTACTGAATCTCTCTAGTACAAAATCTTGCCTGATGTCATTGTCCTCATGACACGGGATATGTTCGGAAGCCAGGTTCAGCATTCTGTCAGTGGTCAAGCCCTTTGCCATTTAGACTGCCACTACGCCTCTGCTCATTTGGGTTTTGGAGGCAAACAATGATTGTCACTCAAGTTTAATGATAGTTTCACTTTGAAGAGTTCAGAATAAAAGACACCCTGAACACAAAATAATGGTCTCCGTGGATTACTATGATCGTCCAAGAACAGAAGATGAAAAGGGAAAAGTCTTTGGTAGTGCAAGCTTTTTATGACATATCAATGCACAGCGCATGCTTTCTGGACACAGGATGTCACAGAGACCTGCCAAATTTGAAGGTTAGGAAGTTCTTGTGGGCAAACAGAAGTGACATGCATTGCATAAGCTTCTGCCTGGAGGAAGTTTCAAAGATTCCTCATATCCTGGGTTACATGAGAGTTATAAAATCTAACCAATAAATATTACAGATCTAGACGGCCATCTTCCAATGCAGGCGTTCATTCTGGAGACTGGATACACATATTGTCTTTTCATTCGAAAGACTCAAAAGTTCCAAGTGCATAACCCTGACACACTCTGTCTTGGATTAATGTCAGTTAAATGTCTTGGTTTCAAAGTGTCAGTGAAAAAACTAACAGCACTTCATTTGAAAAGGAAAGATGCCAAGAGACACGATGACTTAATGTCAACCTCCATCCGTCAATGCTTAGGTTTTCTTCAATCAGAGAATGATTTCAAGTGAAATGAGCAAAATTCTCCATTAACTACAGATTTAGTCATAATTTCTAGAGAGCTTAAAGTAAGGATAAAAATCACATTTTTAGACAGTTTAGAATGTAAATACAAATATAAAAGCACAGACAAAATTCATTTCTTGGTTAATTAGAAGACACAGCATATCAGTGCAAATGACCCTTCTATTAAAATTCAATGGAAAAAAAAATTTAGAAGTTAAAGTTCATCCGATGACTTAATCACTGATCTTTTTTTAAAATTTTTTTGGTTTTTCATACTGTTCATGGGGTTCTAAAGACAATAATGCTGAAGTGGTTTGCCCCAGGCCCTTCTCCAGTGGACCACATTTTGTCAGAACTCTCCATCATGACGCCATCAGTCTTGGGTGACCCTACGTGGATGGCTCATAGTTTCATTGAGTTAGACAAGGTTGTGATCCCCCTGATTAGCACGGTTAGTTTTCTGTGACTGTGATTTTGATTCTGTCTGCCATCTGATGGATGAAGATAAAGTGCAAGCTTCCTGATGGGAGGGATTGGCTATAGGGGAAACTGGCCTTGCTCTGGTGGGCATGGTCATACTCAGTTCAATTCAGTTCAGTTCATTTGCTCAGTCATGTCCGACTCTTTGCGACCCCATGAATCGCAGCACGCCAGGCCTCCCTGTCCATCACCAACTCCCAGAGTTCACTCAGACTCACGTCCATTGAGTCCGTGATGCCATCCAGCCATCTCATCCTTTGTCGTCCCCTTCTCCTCCTGCCCTCAATCCCTCCCACCATCACAGTCTTTTCCAATGAGTCAACTCTTCACATGAGGTGGCCAAAGTACTGGAGTTTCAGCTTTAGCATCATTCCCTCCAAAGAAATTCCAGGGCTGATCTCCTTCAGAATGGACTGGTTGGATCTCCTTGCAGTCCCAGGGACTCTCAAGAGTCTTCTCCAACACCACAGTTCAATTCTTCTTGCCCTCAGCCATCTTTATATACATATGTCACATCCATACATGACTACTGGAAAAACCATAGCTTTGACTAGATAGATCTTTGTTGGCAAAGTAATATCTCTGCTTTTCAGTATGCTATCTAGGTTGTTCATAACTTTTCTTCCAAGGAGTATACGTCTTTTCATTTCAGGGCTGCAATCACCATCAGCAGTGATTTTGGAGCCCCAAAAAATAAAGTCTGACACTATTTCCACTGTTTCCCCATTTCCCATGAAATGATGGGACCAGTTGCCATGATCTTCGTTTTCTGAATGTTGAGCTTTAAGCCAACTTTTCCACTCCCCACTTTCACTTTCATCAAGAGGGCTTTTGAGTTCCTCTTCACTTTCTGCCATAAGGGTGATGTCATCTGCATATCTGAGGTTATTGATATTTCTTCTGGCAATCTTGTCTCCAGGTTGTGCTTCTTTCAGCACAGCATTTCTCATGATGTACTCTGCATAGAAGTTAAATAAGCAGGGTGACAATATACAGCCTTGATATACTCCTTTTCCTATTTGGAACCAGTCTGTTGTTCCATGTCCAGTTCTAACTGTTGCTTCCTGACCTGTCTATAGGTTTCTCACGAGGCAGGTGAGGTGGTCTGTATTCCTATCTCTTTCAGAATTTTCCACAGTTTACTGTGATCCACACAGTCAAAGGATTTGGCATAGTCAATAAAGCAGAAATAGATGTTTTTCTGGAACTCTCTTGCTTTCTCGATGATCCAACAGATGTTGGCAATTTGATCTCTGGTTCCTCTGCCTTTTCTAAAACCAACTTGAACATCTGGTAGTTCATGGTTTGTATATTGCTAAAGCCTGGTTTAGAGAATTTTTAGCATTCCTTTACTAGAATGTGAGATGAGTGCAATTGTTCGGTAGTTTGAGCATTCTTTGACATTGCCTTCCTTTGGGATTCAAATGAAAACTGACCTTTTCCAGTCCTGTGGCCACCCATGAGTTTTCCAAATTTACTGGCATATTGAGTGCAGCACTTTCACAGCATCATCTTTCAGAATTTAAAACAGCTCAACTGGAATGCCATCACCTCCACTAGCTTTGTTCATAGTAATGCTTTCTAAGGCCCACTTGACTTCACATTCCAGGATGTCTTGCTCTAGGTGAGTGATCACACCATCATGATTATCTTGATCATGAAGATCTTTTTTGTACAGTTCTGTGTATTCTTGCCGCCTCTTTTTAATATCCTCTGTTTCTGTTAGGTCCAGACCATTTCTGTCCTTTATCGAGCCCATCTTTGCATGAAATCTTCCCTTAGTATCTCTAATTTTCTTGAAGAGATCTCTAGTCTTTCCCACTCTGTTCTTTTCCTCTATTTCTTTGCATTGATTGCTGAGGAAGGCTTTCTTATCTCTCCTTGCTTTTCTTTTGAACTCTGCATTCAGATGCTTATATCTTTCCTTTTTTCCTTTGCTTTTCGCCTCTCTTCTTTTCACAGCTATTTGTAAGACCTCCCCAGACAGCCATTTTGCTTTTTTGCATTTCTTTGCCATGGGGATGGTCTTGATCCCTGTCTCCTGTACAATGTCACGAACCTCATTCCATAGTTCACCAGGCACTCTATCAGATCTAGTCCCTTAAATCTATTTCTCACTTCCACTGTATAATCATAAGGGATTTGATTTAGGTCATACCTGAATGGTCTAGTGGTTTTCCCTACTTTCTTCAATTTCAGTCTGAATTTGGCAATAAGGAGTTCATGATCTGAGCCACAGTCAGCTTCTGGTCATTTTTGTTGACTGTATAGAGCTTCTCCATCTTTGGCTGCAAAGAATATAATCAGTCTGATTTCGATGTTGACCATCTGGTGATGTCCATGTGTAGAGTCTTCTCTTGTGTTGTTGGAAGAGGGTGTTTGCTATGACCAGTACATTTTCTTGGCAAAACTCTATTAGTCTTTGCCCTGCTTCATTCCATATTCCAAAGCCAAATTTGCCTGTTACTCCAGGTAACAGGCAAATTAGACTTCCTACTTTTGCATTCAGTCTCCTATAATGAAAAGGACATCTTTTTTGGGTGTTAATTCTAAAAGGTCTTGTAGGTCTTCATAGAACCGTTCAAATTCAACTTCTTCAGAGTTACTGGTTGGGGCATAGACTTGGATTACTGTGATATTGAATGGTTTGCCTTGGAAATGAACAGAGATCATTCTGTTGTTTTTGAGATTGCATCCAAGTACTGCATTCCAGACTCTTTTGTTGACCATGATGGCTACTCCATTTCTTCTGAGGGATTCCTGCCCACAGTAGTAGATATAATAGTCATCTGAGTTAAATTCACCCATTCCAGTCCGTTTTAGTTCGCTGATTCCTAGACTGTCGACGTTCACCCTTGCCATCTCTTGTTTGACCACTTCCAATTTGCCTTGATTCATGTACCTGACATTCCAGGTTCCTATGCAATATTGCTCTTTACAGCATTGGACCTTGCTTTTATCACCAGTCACATCCACAACTGGGTATTGTTTTTGCTTTGGATCCATCCCTTCATTCTTTCTGGAGTTATTTCTACAGAAAGACTCATACTCAGTAAACCTTTAATCCAATTTTCTGCTAATGGCTGGGGCTGTGTTCCCTCTCTGTGGCCCCAGGCAAAAAGACGGTAGGGGTAATGGCAGTTTAGTTCAGTTCAGTCCTTCAGTCATGTCTGACCCCATGGACTGCAGCACACCAGGCCTCCTTGTTCATCACCAACTCCCAGAGTTTACTCAAACTCATGTCAATTGAGTCGGTGATGTCATCCAACCATCTCATCCTTTGTTGTTCCTTTCTCCTTCTGCCTTCAATCTTTCCCAGTATCAGGGTCTTTCAAATGAGTCAGCTCTTCTCATCAGGTGACCAAAGGATTGGAGTTTCAGCTTCAACATCAGTCCTTCCAATGAACATTCAGGACTGATCTCCTTTAGGATGGACTGGTTGGATCTCCTTGCAGTCCAAGGGACTCTCAAGAGTCTTCTCCAGCACCACAGTTCAAAAGCATCAATTCCTCAGTGCTCAGCTTTCTTTATAGTCCAACTCTCACATCCATACTTGCCTTCTGGGGAAACCACAGCCTTAACTAGACAGACCTTTGTTACTTACACAATCATAATATAGCTCTGAAGTAGCAGAGTGGGTTCAAATCTGACACCTATAATTTTGCTGTTTCCACTGTGCATGTGACTCTGATTTTTCCAAGTATAAAAGAGGTCTAATCTCTGCTTCATAGAGATCAAAGTGATATCATATGTTCACCATCTAGAGCAGTGTCTGACAACCAGTAGGTATCCACGAAAATGGAATGGTACTAGTACTAATCGTGATTACCGCTATTAAAAGAAAAAGTCACAGAAAGACTTGCTTTGTTACTTACACAATCATAATATAGCTCTGAAGTAGCAGAGTGGGTTCAAATCTGACACCTATAATTTTGCTGTTTCCACTGTGCATGTGACTCTGATTTTTCCAAGTATAAAAGAGGTCTAATCTCTGCTTCATAGAGATCAAAGTGATATCATATGTTCACCATCTAGAGCAGTGTCTGACAACCAGTAGGTATCCACGAAAATGGAATGGTACTAGTACTAATCGTGATTACCGCTATTAAAAGAAAAAGTCACAGAAAGACTTGCCCCCATGACTGGTCTAATAATAACACCTTAGGTTCTTTAAAGAAAATGATCTGTTACCTTGGAAATATAAACTATCTCCAAAATCTGCATGCATGTATTTCTTGCGAGAATAGATAATTTTATCCTGAGATTTGGTAACACATCATAGATCACACTTAAGTGTTGACTGGAAGGAGGATATTTTGTAGTGGTGTGTAAAGAGAAAGAAAAAAAATTACAGCCACTTCAAAAATTCTAAACAATGACCAGAAAGCAAAAGATTAACTGCCTAATAAATACACCTAGAAAATTCTTTCCATGAATAGAACATGAAACTCAACCCAGTATCAGAGAAACCTAGTTAAAATAAAAAATGCGTTTCAGATGAGCACTTGTATATGCTTCAGCACAGGAGGTCCTAGAGGAGCTATCCTACGTTGAAGGTCAGGAACGGTGGTGGTAAGGAGATAACCTTCGTCCAAGGTAAGGTACAGTGGCTGTGCTTTGCTGGAGCAGCTGTGAAGAGATACCT
>SJXQ01004555.1:0-18639 GCA_006408695.1 Aepyceros melampus
GAGATCAACCCTGGGATTTCTTTGGAAGGAATGATGCTAAAACTGAAGCTCCAGTACTTTGGCCACCTTATGCGAAGAGTTGACTCATTGGAAAAGACCCTGATGCTGGGAGGGATGGGGGGCAGGAGGAGAAAGGGACGACCGAGGATGAGATGGCTGGATGGCATCATGGACTCAATGGACGTGAGTCTGAGTGAACTCCGGGAGTTGGTGATGTTCAGGGAGGCCTGGCGTACTGCGATTCATGGGGTCGCAAAGAGTCGGACTCGACTGCGCGACTGAACTGAACTGAACTGACTGAAGGTTTTATCGAAGCAACGTTGGACTCATCCTCCTATGTATCATCTTTGGTTGCTTTCACATCACAAAGGCAGAGTTGGGTAGTTGTCGAAGAGAGTATATGACCTACAAATCCCCAAATATTTACAATCTGCCCCTTTATAGGAAAATTTTACTCAACCTTGCTCCTATCAGATGGTTCTCGGATCTTTGAATATTGGCATTCTATGTGGGATGACAACTTTCAAGAATTCTGCTCATGATAGTGGTTGAAATTTTAACATTCATTGATGGAGAAAGAATATGACAGCAAAAATAAATCAGTAAAGCTCTTAATGAATTTGCCTTTTATTAATCTTAATAGCTTGGCTATTAATTTGATGCCTTGTTCAATATATGTCTACAGACAATGCCTGGTAGGCACATGGATTTATGGATCCTTTGCAACAACCTAACAGCTTTCCAACAAATACCCAAACAGAGCAATATGGAAACCTAGTTAACTTACCCTTCTAATGTGTTCATGACCCTCCTAATATGGATATTAACAAGCAGGTTGATTCCTATTTATCTCCATCTTCAAAAGCGTCTTCTTGGTTCCTGTATTTGGTTAGGAAAAATGTGTTCTGAGCACATTTTTGTTTTCAAGAGAGTGTGACTAAGTGGTGAAATGTTTTGTCTCCTAAATTCTGTTTGTATCATATGCTCTCAGCCGTTTTTTTTTTTTTAAGTTCTTTGAACAACATGTCCAATTAGGAACCTAAAGGATATATTATTTAAATAAAAACTGACACTTATTGAGGATTTTATTATGTACTCAGCACTAGATTAAATGCTTTATTTGCATAGCTCATTTATTCTTCCCACTGACCCTACCAAATAGCTATACCCACCAAATAGTTGTGGCTATTATTACTATTACACACAGCTTCAGAGTGCCTGTGTCAGGGTTTCAGCTAAATGAACCTGACTATGGAATCTGGACTGTGCAGTTAAATGCTTCTTTGGTAGATAAATGACCAAGGTGATCTTAGGTCTCTGTTTGCCTGAATCATCACAAATTATAACTTTTGTCCCAGCATAATTATCTAAAGCACCAGCTTTCACTCTCAGATGTGTCCTGATTTGGACAGTATGGTAACAGAGACACTCTGTGTAAGAGTCAAGATTGACCCTTTTAGACTGAACAAAGACAGCAAATGAGCAGACATTTAGGCACAATTAAATTCAGTAAGTGATAATTGTCTATAGGATGCGAATTCATTGAAATATCGTAAGAGTTCCAGAGGTGTCATGCAAACGTGACTGAAAACATCATGGTGGCTAGCATTCTTTCTTTTCCCAGGTGAGAACTACTAGTGTTTAACTGCCAAGAGTGTAGTGTTGACAACCTATTGAATGCTGATTTTTAAAAAAAAAGATCTATTTTTTCAGCTTCTCTGACACACTACTGTTCTACCCCTACTATTCTTTACCTGACTTGTTTTCTTCCCTTTCTTCCTTTTACCTAATTCTTATGGTAGTATCTCATAAATTCAAATCTTCTTGCCCTTCTGACTTCTTTATCTGAATACTCCCTCTCGATGATTCAAGTCTGACTCTCAATGAATGACTCCCAAATTTCATAGCTTCATATCTGACTCTTTCCCTCAGATTTTAGTTTCTATCTTTAAATCTACGATCTGGGTGCTTATATTACTGCTCTAGTCAGTGCTTCAGTTTTTATCAATTCCAAACATTTGTTGCCTCCAATTACCCACACCTAGTTACTCAGACCGGAGAAGGCAATGGCACCCCACTCCAGTACTCTTGCCTGGAAAATCCCATGGATGGAGGAGCCTGGTGGGCTGCAGTCCATGGGGTCATGAAGAGTCGGACACGACTGAGCGACTTCACTTTCACTTTTCGCTTTCATGCTTTGGAGAAGGAAATGGCAACCCACTCCAGTTTTCTTGCCTGGAGAATCTCAGGGACAAGGGAGCCTGGTGGGCTGCCGTCTGTGGGGTCACACAGAGTCGGACACAACTGAAGCGACTTAGCAGCAGCAGCAGCAGTTGTTACTCAGACATTGCACACATGTTTTAGTTATTATAACTCATTGCCTGCATGCCTAAAGAAGTAGGAAATATTGGAAAAATCATGGACTTTGGAATCAGGATTACTCAGGTTTGAAATCTGCCTGTTTTAATTACTAGCTTATGATTCTAGCAAATTATCTAATATCTGTGCCTCAGATTCAATATCCTCACTTTATTAAACACTGACTGTGAGGATTAAGTAAGAAGCATCTAATACAGTTGCCTGTAAGGCAGTAAGAATTCAACAAGTGCCGTAGCTAGTGGTCTTGCTTGCTTATGTTAACGCTGTGGAGGTAGAGGCAGTGGTGGAAATGATGGTGGTAATTGAGGTAGTGATGATAGTGAAGATGATGGTTGGTAGAGAAGGTAGAGATGGTGGTCATGTACGATAGGGGAAATAAATTCTGTGATAAGTATCCTCTGAAGCTTACCAAATGTAACAGAAAATTCACTTTTCATCTTCTTCTTCAAAACAGAATTTACTGTCTGACTTCTCCATTTCTGTTCTTTACTTTTCCTTAATTATTATTATTACACTATATTATTGGGCATGTGTCATCATTTTAGCCATTTTCCAGTCATTCTGTCAATGCCATGGCTTAAGCCATATACCTCCTTGTGGCCAGATTTGCCCCTCCCGTTTCTGATTAATCTGCCTTCAATTAATGTACCTAAAGTGTTGCTTTTATGCTGACCCTCTTGGCTTGAGATCCCTATAACTCCAGTTGTCTCCACAATAAAACACAAATCCATTCCTATGGTATAAAATGTTTCTCCCACCAATTTTATGTATGCGTGCTCAGTCATATCTGACTCTTTGTGATCCCATGGACTGCAGATCGCCAGGCTCCTCTGTCCATGGGATTTCCCAGGCCAAAATACTGGAGTGAGTTGCTGTGCCCTCCTCCAGAGGATCCTCCCAACCCAGGGATGGAACCGATGTCTCCTGCATTGTAGGTGGAGCCATAAGGGAAGACCAATTTTAACTGGAGCTTCCCCTGAATTTTTCCCCTTCATCCAGTATGTTACATTCATTTTTTGCTATATGCCTCAGTGTCGCCCACATACAGTTTTTTCATCACCAATCACAACAAAATAAACTTGTTATCCGATTTTTAAACATTTTACTTAGATTTCATACACAGTACCATATATGCAGTAAAAATCACAAATATTTTTTGAAAGAGTAATAGAGTTCCAATTAATTGTGATGACTAAAATCTTATTTTTCAGTAGCATTTAAATAGTTCCTTCTACTTCTTCATGGATTTTTTTGAACACCAAACAAATGAACATCCTGATAATCTTTAATATTATAATTTTACCCATTAGGACATCATTATTTACTCACAGTGATTTTGGAGCCCCCCAAAATAAAGTCTGACACTGTTTTCTACTGTTTCCCCATGTATTTGCCATGAAGTGATGGGACCAGATGCCATGGTCTTCATTTTCTGAATGAGCTTTAAGCCAACTTTTTCACTCTCCTCTTTCACTTTCATCAAGAGGCTTTTTAGTTCCTCTTTACTTTCTGCCATAAATTTCCTGGTCATCTGATTTTGCTCTTGACTCACTCAGCTATTCACATCTCTGGCCCATTTTTCAACCGGCTTGTTTGTCTGTTTCTTCCCAGTTTGTAAGAGCTCTTTGTGTATTGTGGTTGTGGCTGAAGATTCTAAGACTGCTCTTCCAAGCGCAGATGAGAGGAGCTTCTCTCACTCTGCACTGTAGGGGTGGTTGAAATGAGCTCGGGGCTTGCATGGCCGAGCTAGGAAGGCTCTCCTAGGAACGGTTGGTGGCCACAGTTACTGCTGGTCACTCTTAGGAGACTGAGTGTTAAAAGAAGACCCTTTTGAGAGAGAATGTAGCTGTTGTCGGAGGACTGAGAAGGTGAGGCAGTTCTGACCCATGCTGCCGTCCACTGGTGAAGACCTCCGAGAGCGAAGGCCTGCAGAGGCAGAGGAAGTCCCTCTGCCGCCCTCAGAGGGGCAGCGCTGTGCTGGCCGACACTTGTGGTTTTGCTTGTCCCTGGCTCAGATGAGCGCTCCACTAAATCCAAAGGATTACATCATCAAAATCAGTGCTTCTGATCCCTGTTTCCACTTGACATCTTAGAACAGATGGCACTCCTGTATGTGGCACCCTTCTGGGCACCCCAGATTTTGAAGAAACCCGTAGACATCTTGTAGGGAGATACAGCAGGACAGTAATTGGTCACCTCCAGCATGCGTAGGGGCACATCAGTAATAATAGCTCTCAGACTTTGGCACAGGTAGGAGAATCTGAAGCTTATATACCATTTTCAACCCCTATGACTTTACTTACTTACTTACTTACTTATCTCAAGAAAGCATGCAATCTCAAGAATGCAAAGCAATAGTCTTGATACTATACAAAAACTTTCAACCTCTTGGTCTGTAAATATAGGGACTCATGGTGAAAGTCACTCAGTCATGTCTGACTCTGTGCGACCCCACGGACTGTCTAGTCCATGGAATTCTCCAGGCCAGAATACTGCAGTGAGTAGCCTTTCCCTTCTCCAGGGGATCTTCCCAACCCAGGATCAAACCCAGGTCTCCTGCATTGCAGGCAGATTCTTTACCAGCTGAGCCATCAGGAACTCATAGTACTACCATTTTCTATTATCTCCACTTTGTGTATTTCTAGTAGTAAAAAAGGTGGTGTCCTCTGGAAAGATAAGATTCTAATTTAGAAGAAATGGAATTCTAAAAAAAGAAATGTAGAAAAAAGCTTAGGTAAAGTTAGATTAAAAAAAAAATGAAGTCTAAAACTAAAATCTGGCTCTGTTTACTAAACATAAAAAAAGTTACTCTTGAAAGGGGTCTGTAACTCCCCTCTCATCCCACCACTCCAGCTTTGGGGGTTTAGTGGTTTAGTAAATCTCTTGAGGGAAATTTAGCCTTTAAATTCTTAAGACTTTTTAACCTAATTGTCATATTCAAACCAATGCCTATTATATCAGAAGATATGTAAATAGATATTTCTCTTGTTAAAAGAGGCCTGGTACTTTTTCGATGATTCTGGTAAATTTGTCTTTTGGGGTTTTTTTTAAGTCAAGAGATAATGTTAAATATCCTGCCTAATCTCGGAGGAATTACTTGGTGGGGAAAAAAACAAATGAGACTTAGGAAACTATAATGCATTTGTAACAAGCAACTGAATTTAAAGCTTCACTATATACTATTATTAAAGCAACTTGGGGCGCTGCAGAGTTGATTGCTGGGCGGCATGGCAGGTGTGGTCAGGGGATTGCCATGATGCTGGTCTCTGCAGTGCACGGTGCTCTGTATGCTGGCTGTGCATGCCAGGGACTGCTGAGCACCCAGCTGACCTCCATACCCCCAGTCCATGCAGGCCCCAGCTCCCTCCAGGGCTTTCATTTGTTAGTTTCTGCTGTGATGAAATTCAAGGATGAATGAGCTGGGACAACTGAGGCAGGAAGCCGAGTAGCTGTGGAATCAGATCCAGAAATCAAGCCCTGAGCCTTTGGAGTGGGAGAACTGACTCCAAGACCCTAAACTACCAGAAAACTAACCCTGCTGCTGCTGCTAAGTTGCTTCAGCATGTCTGACTCTGTGTGACCCCATAGACAGCAGCCCACCAGGCTCCCCCATCCCTAGGATTCTCCAGGCAAGAACACTGGAGTGGGTTGCCATTTCCTTCTCCAGTGCATGAAAGTGAAAAGTGAAAGTGAAGTCGCTCAGTCGTGTCCGACTCTTAGAGACCCCATGGACTGCAGCCCACCAGGCTCCTCCATCCATGGGATTTTCGAGGCAAGAGTACTGGAGTGGGGTGCCATTGCCTTCTCCAGAGAACTAACCCTTGGGAGTATCAAATAGTGAGAACTCACACAAAGGAAGCCACTTGAATACAAGACCCAGTATCACCCAATCACCAGTAGCACCCTGTGCAGGACAACAAACATCTAAACAACAAACAAAACAAAATAAGAATACAAACCAGATCAGCAGCAGACAGGATTACTACCTCACTCAGCCTTGCCCATCAAACAAACAAACAAAAACTCAGCACAAATCTCACCCTATAGGAAGCTTACACAACCACTGGATCAACCTTAGGAGGGCAGAAACTGAAAGGAAGCAAGAATTCAACTTGAAACTTGGGAAAAAGAGACCTCAAACGTAATAAGTTAAAAAAAAATAATGAAAAGGCAGAGAAATACTACACAAATGAAGGAACAAACTAGAAACACAGAAGTCCAAATAAATGAAGAGGAAATAGGCAAACTACCTGAAAAAGAATTCAGAGTAATGATAGTAAAGATGATCAAAAACCTTGAAAACAAAAAGGAGAAAATGCAAGAATTAATTAACAAAGACCTAGAAGAATTAGAAGAAGGCAATGGCACCCCACTCCAGTATTCTTGCCTGCAAAATCCCATGGATGGAGGAGCCTAGTAGGCTGCAGTCCATGAGGTCGCTAAGAGTCGGACATGACTGAGCGATTTCACTTTGACTTTTCACTTTCATGCATTGGAGAAGGAAATGGCAACTCCAGTATTCTTCCCTGGAGAATCCCAGGAATGGAGCAGCCTGGTGGGCTGCCATCTATGGGGTCTCACAGGTTAGACATGACTGAAGTGACTTAGCAGCAGCAGCAGTAGAAGAATTAAAGAATAAACATGGAGAGACGCACAACACAATTAATGAAATTAAAAATACTCTAGAAGGAATCAACAGCAGAATATCTGAAGCAGAAGAACAAATCAGTGAACTGGAACATAAAATGGTGGAAATAACTTCTGAAGAGCAGAATAAAGTAAAAAGAATGAAATACAATCAATCAAATCCAAGAGGCACAAAGAGTCCCATATAGGATAAACCCAAGGAGAAACATGCCAAGACACATACTAATGAAACTAATAAAGACTAAACACAAAGAAAGAATATTAAAAGCATCAAGGGAGAAGTAACAAGTAACATACAAGGGAAACCCCATATGCTTAACAGTTGATCTTTCAGCAGAAATTCTACAGGCCGAAAGGAAATGGAAGGATATATTTAAAGTACTGAAAGGGGAAAATCTACAACTAAGATTATTGTACCTGGCAAAGATCTCATTCAAAATTGATTGAGAAATAAAAAGCTTTCCAGACAAGCAAAAGTTAAGAGAATTCAGTACCACCAAACCAGCTTTACAACAAATGTTAAATGGACTTATATATAGTAAAGAAATATAAGAGAAGAAAAAAGATCTACAAAATCAGTTCAGTTCAGTTCAGTCACTGAGTCATGTCTGACTTTTCGACCCCATGAACTGCAGAATGCCAAGCCTCCCTGTCCATCACCAACTCCCGGAGTCTACCCAAACCCATATCCATTGAGTTGATGATGCCATCCAACCATCTCATCCTCTGTTATCCCCTTCTCCTCCTGCCCTTAATCTTTCCCAGCATCAGAGTCTTTTCAAATGAGTCAGCTCTTCACATCAGGCGGCCAAAGTATTGGAGTTTCAGCTTCAACATCAGTCCTTCCAATGAACACACAGGACTGATCTCCTTTAGGATGGACTGGATGGATCTCCTTGCAGTCCAAGGGACTCTCTAGAGTCTTCTCCAACACCACAGTTCAAAAGCATCAATTCTTGGCACCCAGCTTTCTTCACAGTCCAACTCTCACATCCATACATGACCACTGGAAAAACCATGTGTGTGTGTGTGTGAAGTCGCTCAGTCGTGTCCGACTCTTTGCGACCCCATGGACTGTAGCCTACCAGACTCCTCCCTCCATGGGATTCTCCAGGCAAGAGTACTGGAGTGGGTTGCCATTTCCTTCTCCAAGAGAAAACCATAGACTTGACCAGATGGACCTTTGTTGGCAAAGTAATGTCTCTGCTTTTTAATATGCTGTCTAGGTTGGTCATAACTTTCCTTCCAAGGAGTAAGCATCTTTTAATTTCATGGCTGCAGTCACCATCTGCAGTAATTTTGCAGCCCAGATAAATAAAGTCAGCCCCTGCTTCCCTGTCTATAAGTGATGGGACCGGATGCCATGATCTTAAGTTTTCTGAATGTTGAGCTTCAAGCCAACTTTTTCACTCCTCTTTCACTTTCATCAAGAGGCCCTTAAGGGCGCAGTCTGCCAGCGTTACTGCACTGCGCGCCGCCGGGTGGTTACATCTAGGTGTGGGTGGCCCTGGGGCCAGTGGCGTAGGCCTGCCTTGGTTCGCCGGCCCCAAGATCTGTGAGCGGCCAAGATGTCGATCTTCACCCCCACAAACCAGATCTGCCTGACCAATGTGGCCGTGGTATGGATGAAGCGAGCTGGGAAGCGCTTCGAAATTGTCTGCTACAAAAACAAGGTCTTGGGCTGGCGGAGCGGCGTGTGAAAAGACCTTGATGAAGTGCTACAGACCCACTCAGTGTTTGTAAATGTCTCCAAAGGTCAGGTTGCAAAGAAGGAAGATCTCATCAGTGCATTTGGAACAGATGAGCAGACTGAAATCTGTAAGCAGATTTTGACTAAAGGAGAGGTTCAACTGTCAGATAAAGAACAGCACACACAGCTGGAGCAGATGTTCAGGGACATTGCAACTATTGTGGCCAACAAATGTGTAAACCCTGAAACAAAGAGACCATACACCGTTATCCTTATTGAGAGAGCCATGAGGACATCCACTATTCAGTCAAACCCAACAAGAGCACGAAACAGCAGGCTTTGGAAGTGATAAACTAGTTAAAAGAGAAAATGAAGGTAGAACATGCTCACATGAGACTTCGGTTCATCCTTCCAGTAAACGAAGGGAAGAAGCTGAAAGAAAAACTCAAGCCACTGATCAAGGTTATCGAAAGTGAAGACTACGGTCAACAGTTAGAAATTGTGTGTCTTATTGACCCTGGCTGCTTCAGAGAAATTGATGAGCTCATAAAAAAGGAGACAAAAGGCAAGGGCTCCTTGGAAGTACTCAACTTAAAAGACGTGGAAGAAGGAGACGAGAAATTTGAGTGACCATCACCCACCTCTTCAGCTATCAAACACTAAAGCATTTTCATTTTCCACAGTCCTGTTTTCTTTGTGTGATCAGCCAAATACTTGTTCAGATGAGTTGCCATTTTGCATCTTTGTGGCAAACGTGTACACAAAAAGATGTTCCTCAGTAAGTATGATGATGTGGAATTCATTTAGTTTTAATTATAAAATGGGGTTTTAGGCAAAAGTGAAAATCCAAGATACATAGATCAGAGAAGCATTCAGTTGCTGCCTCATGCCTTTGTAGCTTTCCCGGGTGAAAGTTACTGAGATAACTCTTTCGGTTAAAAAGTTAAATTTTGTACATTGTAAGAAATTAACTTTAGGAGGGTATATCTGTATGACAGAAAAGGAGGATTTGCCAAAAAAGAAAACATACAACGTCTTATTTCTACTTAACAAAATGTGTGTATGTGTGTAACTGTATCATGATATAATATAAAACTTTGATGATGACTTCCTGATTTTCTGAAAAATATGACTGCAGGACTTTAATATTCATCAAACATGCTGTCATAACAGATTATTCTTGGTAAAATATAGTCATTTATTTCTAATTCTTAAAGTTTATATTATATATTATTAGAGCTGAAATCTTATGTAATCAATAAACCACTTTTTATTTTTGTTAAGCTATGGCTTGTATTTCTAGACAGCTTCCAACTCCCTTTCTTTTCTTTGCCTTTTGTTTGGTAGAATGGGTGAGTATGGGCAAGTTCTTAGCAGGATTAAACTTGTTTGTTTGGGGGGTGGGGATTGTTCGAGGCAGGCCTGTTCTGTTAAATACATGGTAAATCTTAGTGAAAATAATTTGGGATGTAATTGAATTTGAATGTTAGTATTTGAGCACTTAACTAGACAATGTAAAAGTTGTTTAAAATCTGCTTATCCTCAAAAGACATAGTCTAGAACACAAAATAGGGTTTCACTCAAAATAAATATACAGATCAGATGTATTTTATGGACGGAAAAAAAAAAAAGAGGCCCTTAAGTTCGTCTTCACTTTCTGCCATAAGGGTGGTGTCAACTGCATATCTGAGGTGATTGATATTTCTCCTGGCAATCTTGATTCCAGCTTGTGCTTCTTCCAGCCCAGCATTTCTCATGATGTACTCTGCATAGAAGTTAAATAAGCAGGGGGACAATATACAGCCTTGACGTACTCCTTTTCCTATTTGGAACCAGAACTTTTCCACTCTCCTCTTTCACTTTCAACAAGAGGCTTTTTAGCTCCTCCTCACTTTCTGCCATAAGGGTGGTGTCATCTGCATATCTGAGATTATTGATATTTCTCCCAGCAATCTTGATTCCAGCTTGTGTTTCTTCCAGTCCAGCATTTCTCATGATGTACTCTGCATAGAAGTTAAATAAGCAGGGTGACAATATACAGCCTTGACGTACTCCTTTTCCTATTTGGAACCAGTCTGTTGTTCCATGTCCAGTTCTAACTGTTGCTTCCTGACCTGCATACAGGTTTCTCAAGAGGCAGGTTAGGTGGTCTGGTATTCCCATCTCTTTCAGAATTTTCCACAGTTTCTTGTGATCCACACAGTCAAAAGCTTTGGCATAGTCAATAAAGCAGAAATAGTTTTTCTGGAACTCTCTTGCTTTCTTCATGATCCAGCAGATGTTGGCAATTTGATCTCTGGTTCCTCTGCCTTTTCTAAAACCAGCTTGAACATCTGGAAGTTCACGGTTTACGTATTGCTGAAGCCTGGCTTGGAGAATTTTGAGTATTACTTTACTAGCGTGTGGTGAAATTGCTCAGTTGTGCCTGTCTCTTTGCGACCCCACAGACTGTAGCCTACCCGGCTCTTCCATCCATGGGATTTTCCAGGCAAGAGTACTGGAGTGGGTTGCCATTTCCTTCTCCATACTAGTGTGTGAGATGAGTGCAATTGTGCGGTAGTTCTTTGAACATTCTTTAGCATTGCCTTTCTTTGGGATTGGAATGAAAACTGACCTTTTCCAGTCCTGTGGCCACTGCTGATTTTTCCAAATTTGCTGTCATATTGAGTGCAGCACTTTCACAGCATCATCTTTCAGGATTTGAAACAGCTCAACTGGAATTCCATCACCTCCACTAGCTTAGTTCGTAGTGATGCTTCCTAAGGCCCATTTGACTTCACATTCCAGGACGTCTGGCTCTAGGTGAGTGATCACACCATGATTATCTGGGTTGTGAAGATCTTTTTTACACAGTTCTGTGTATTCTTGCCACCTCTTCTTTATTGAGGTCCCTACCACTTCTGTCCTCTATTGAGCCCATCTTTGCAGGAAATATTCCCTTGGTATCTCTAATTTTCTTGAAGAGATCTCTGGTCTTTCCCATTCTGTTATTTTCCTCTATTTCTTTGCAGTGATTGCTGAGGAAGGCTTTCTTATCTCTCCTTGCTGTTCTTTGGAACTCTGCATTCAAATGAGTATATCTTTCCTTTTCTCCTTTGCTTTTTGCTTCCCTTCTTTTCACAACTCTTTGTAAGGCCTCCTCAGACAGCCATTTTGCTTTTTTGCATTTTTTTTTCTTGGGGATGGTCTTGATTCCTGTCTCCTGTACAATGTCATGAACCTCCATCCATAGTTCATCAGGTACTCTGTTTATCAGATCTAGTCCCTTAAATCTATTTCTCACTTCCACTGTATAGTCATAAGGGATTTGATTTAGGTCATACCTGAATGGTCTAGTGGTTTTCTCCACTTTCTTCAATTTCAGCCTGAATTTGGCAATAAGGAGTTCATGATCCAAGCCACAGTCTACAAGATCAACCCCAAACAATTAAGAAAATGGCAATAGGAACATATATATCAATAATTACTTTAATTTTAAATGGATTAAGTGCTCCAACAAAAAGACACAGAGTGGCTGAATGGATACAAAAACAAGACCCATATATATGCTGTGTACAAGAAACCCACTTGAGACCTCAAGACACATATAGACTGAAAGTGGAGGATGGAAAAATATATTCCATGCAAATAGGAAGAAAAAGAAAGCTGGAATAGCAATCCTCATATCAGACAAAATACACCTTAAAATAAAGAAGTTACAAGAGATAAGGAAGGACACTACATAGTGATCAAGGGGTCAATCCAAGAGGAAGACATAACAATTGTCAATATCTATGCACCCAACATAGGAGCACCTCAGTACATAAGACAAACACTAACAGACATAAAAGGGGAAATTGACTATAACACAGTAACAGTAGGAGACTTTAATACCCCACTCACACCAATGGGCAGATCATCAAAATAGAAAATTAATATGGAAACACAAGTCTTGAATGATACATTAATGAGATGGGTCTCATTGATGTCTTCAGGACATCTCATCTAAATGCAGAAGAATACACCTTCTTCTCAAGTGCACATGGAACATTCTCCAGGATAGACCACATCTTGGGTCACAAATCAAGCCTCAGTAAATTTAAGAAAATTGAAATTGTATCAAGCATCTTCTCTGACCACAATGTTATGAGACTAGATATAAATTACAAGAAAATAACTATAAGAAACACAAACACATGGAGATTAAACAACACATTTCTAAACAACCAACATGTTACTGAAGAAATCAAAAGGGAAATCAGAAAATTTCTAGAAACAAATGACAATGAAAACATGACAACCCAAAACCTATGGGATGCAGCAAAGCAGTTCTGAGAGAGAAATTTACAGCAATACAATCCTAGCTCAAGAAACAAGAAAAACATTGAATAGACAACCTAACTTTACACTAAAACAACAAGAAAAAGAACAAAAAAAACCCCCAAAATTAGTAGAAGGAAAGAAACCATAAAGATCCGAGCAGAAATAAATGAAAAAGAAATGAAAGAAACAATAGTAAAGATTAATAAAACTAAAAGCTTGTTCTTTGAGAAGATAAAACAAAATTTACAAACCTTTAGCTAGACTCATCAAGAAAAAAAGAAGAATCAAACCAACAAAATTAGAAATGAAAAAAGCGAGGTACAACAGACAGTGCAGAAATACAAAGGACTATAAGAGACTATTGTGAACAACTATATGGCAATAAAATGGATAACCTGGAAGAAATGGACTGATTCTTAGAAAAGTTCAATCTTCTAAGACTGAACAAGGAAGAAATAGAAATTATGAACAACCCAGTTACAAGCACTGAAAGCTGTGATAAAAAATCTCCCAAAAAACAAAAGCCCAGGACCAGATGGCTTCACAGGAGAAGTTTTAGAAGCCATCCTTCTAAAACTCTTTCAAAAAATTGCAGAGCAAGGAACACATCCAAACTCATTCTATGAGGCCACCATCACCCTGATACGAAAACACCAAAGACAACACCAAAAAAGGAAACTACAGGCCAATATCACTGATGAACACAGACGCAAAAATTCTCAACAAAATTTTAGCAAACAGAATTCAGCAACACATCAAAAAGCTCAAAAAAGGATTCTTCAATATATGCAAATCAATCAATGGGATATACCATATTAACAAATTGAAAGATAAAAACCATATGATAATCTCAATAGATGCAGAAAAAGCCTTTGACAAAATTCAGCACCTATTTATGATTAAAATTCTTCAAAAAAATGGGCATAGAAGGAACCTACCTCAACACAGTAAAGGCCATATATGATAAGCCTACAGCAAACATTATTCTCAATGGTGAAAAACTGAAAGCATTCCTCCTAAGATCAGGAACAAGAAAAGGGTGTCCACTTTCACCACTATTATCCAACATAGTTCTGGAAGTCCTAGCTATAGCAATCAGAGAAGAAAAAGAAACAAAAGGAGTCCAGATCAGAAAAGAAGAAGTAAAGCTCTCACTGTTTGCAGATGACATGATACTGTACCTAACCCTAAAGATAGTATCAGAAAATTATTAGAGCTAATCAGTGAATTTAGCAAAGTTGCAGGATATAAAATCAATACAAAGAAATCACTTGCATTTCTATATGAAAAATGAAAAATCAGAAAGAGAAAGTAAGGAATCAATCCCATTCACCATTGCAACAAAAGAATTAAATATCTAGGAGTAAACTTAACCTAAAGAGACAAAAGAACTGTACACAGAAAATTATAAGACACTAATGAAAGAAATCAAAGATGACATAAACAGATAGAGATATTCCAGGTTCCTGGGTAGGAAGAATCAGTATTGTGAAAATGACTATACTACCAATCTACAGATTCAACGTGATCTCTATCAAATTACCAGTGGCATTTTTCACAGAACTAGAACAAAAAATTTCACAATTCATATGGAAACACAAAAGACCCGGAATAGCCAAAGCAGTCTTGAGAAAGAAGAATGGAGCTGGAAGAATCAACCTTCCTGGCTTCAGATTATACTACAAAGTTATAGTCAGGACACTGGCACAAAAACAGAAATATAGACCAATGGAACAAGATAGAAAGCCCAGAAATAAACCCATGCACCTATGTGTACCTTATTTTTGACAAAAGAGGCAAGAATATACAATGGGGCAAAGACAGCCTCTTCAATAAATAGTGTTAGGAAAACTGGACAGCTACATGTAAAAGAATGAAATTAGAACACTTCCTAACACCATACACAAAGATCAACTCAAAATGGATTAAAGGCCTAAATGTAAGGCAAAAAACTATAAAACTCTTGGAGGAAAACAGGCAGAACACTTGATGACATAAAGCAAGATACTCTATGATCTACCTCCTAGAGTAAAGGAAATTAAACAAGTGGGACCTGATTAAACTTAAAGCTTTTGCACAGCAAAGGAAACTATAAACAAGGTGGAAAGACAACCCTCAGAATGGGAGAAAATAATAGCAAGCGAAACAACTGACAAAGGATTAATTTCCAAAATATACAAGCAGCTCATACAACTCAATGCCAAGAAAACAACCCAATCAAAAAGGGAGGAAAAGACCTAAACAGACATTTCGCCAAAGAAGACATAGAGATGGCTAACAAACACATGAGAAGATGCTCAACATCACTCATTATTAGAGAAATGCAAGTCAAAACCATGAGATATCACCTCACCCTGGTCAGAAGACCATCATCAAAAAGTCTACAAACAATAAATGCTGGTGAGGGTGTGGAGAAAAGGGAACACTCTTGCACTGTTGATGGGGATGTAAATTGATACTGTCACTATGAAGATGGTATGGAGATTCCTTAAAAAATTAGGAATAAAACCACCATATGACCCAGCAATCTGACTCCTAGGCATATACCCTGAGGAAACCAAAATTGAAAAAGACACATGTAGCCCATTGTTCACTGCAGCACTGTTTACAATAGCTAGAGCATGGAAGCAACCTAGATGTCCATCTACATATGAATGGATAAAGAAGCTGTGGTTCATATACACAATGGAGTATTACTCAGCCACAAAAAGGAACGCCTTTGAGTCGGTTCTGATGAGGCTGATGAACCTAGAACCTGTTACACAGAGTGAAGTGAGTCAGAAAGAGAAAGATAAATATTGTATTCTAACGCATATACACAGAATCTAGAAAAATGGTATGAATAATTTATTTACAGGGTAGCAATGGAGAAACAGACCTAGAGAACAGACTTATGGACATGGGGAGAGGGGAGGAGAGGGTGTGATGTATGGAAAGAGTAACATGGAAACGTACATTACCATATGTAAAATAGATAACTAATAGGAATTTGCTGTATGGCTCAGGAAACTCAGACAGGGGCTCTGTATCAAGCTGGGGGAGGGTGATGGGAAGGAGGTTCAAAAGGGAGGGAAAGTATGTATTCCTATCACTGATTGACGTAGAGGTTTGACCAGTGAGCCAGTGAAGTTGCTCAGTCTTGCCTGACTCTTTGCGATCCCATGGACTGTAGCCTACCAGGCTCATCCATCCATGGAATTTTCCAGGCAAGAGTACTGGAGTGGGTTGCCATTTCCTTCTCCAGGGCATCTTCCCTACCCAGGGATCGAACCCAAGTCTCCCCCATTGCAGGCAGATGACTTACCATCTGAGCCAGCAGGGAAGCCCAGAAAACAAAAAATTCTGTAAAGCAATTATCCTTCAATAAAAAAATAAATAAAAAAAAATCAACTTGTCTTTTCTGTTCACATCTTTGTCGCCAGTCATCCTTAGTTGCCTTTAATAAAAGATTCTGGAACTTCACCATCTCCACTGCTGCTGGTTTAAAAGCTGACAGAGGGAGCACTGGCCATCTCACTGCCCAGGATTCTCCCAACTTGGCCTGAAGTTTCCCCATGAAATAAGTTCTCAGGAGAGCTCCAAGTTGTTCTCATTGTTTAAACTTCCAAAGCAGATTTGTTGAGAATCATACATTTGACCCTTTGTGAAGTTATTTTTTTAGAGAAGAAATGTCACCTTTTCTGTCTCCCTCATTTGATAGGTCATCACACTGGGAAATGCTTTCTTAACAGAGAAGACCTTGCAACGAGAGGCACTGTGTTGTGTTTGGACCCCTTTAACTACAGCTATTTGTTGGACAAAGCAAACAACTATTATTTTTTCTTGGAACTGACCAACCTTTCTATCTTGCCAATATAGAGAGAGGGCCATTTAGTTGGGATAAGTAGCACAGAGAACTAATTTTATTTGTTTCATGACTGGAGCAACTATGAGAGGGTTGGGAAAATGGACACCAGAAGGTCAAGGCACTAGCTAGTATTTCTAGTGTCTACTTTTAGGGCTGTTTAATTGAATGTCTTTTACTGGCTGCCTGTCCTCTGAATTTACTCCTAGCACAGCTGATGGTTCTTGAGATCTCAGAAGTCACGCTACAGTGTTTCCACCAGAGAACTTGGGTCTGCTGAAAACCCTGAGGCAATGACCGAGACTATCCACCACCTCATTTGAAGGTAAAAGTTTAGAAAACTGCCCTGTATATTGCTGTTTCCTAAATGAGATGTGCATTTTAATGACTCTTAGGACAATTTTCTCATAAGCACATGGTTTTTAAAATCACAGAAAGATACTTTTATCTTTAAAAAAGTTTTCTCTGAAAGCTTTTTAAAAAGCTGCTCAGTCCTAGCACTTAAGGTCTAAGAAACAAAATTTTCATTCCTAAAACTCTTTTTCCCCACTCCTTCCTTCTGTACACTGCGAGAAGAATTCAAAAGGGAGCCTTGCTTTTATTTGGAAAAGGTCAGTTTCTTTTAAAAGAGCATGAAAGAGACATTAAAACTAATATATATATAAAGCACTTTTTAAACTTATGGGAAGCTTGGCATTCCAATTTTAGTCTCAGTACTTGTTAGGTAAGGATCCAGTGAGTTTCAAAGACTCCTGGTTATGGAAAGAAGGCCTAGGCATCTTCAACATTTTTTTTTCCTGAGTAATTAATGTGCTGAAATAAACAAATGAACATATATACTGAGAAAGACTTATTTCTCAAGGGCACTTGCTCCTTGGAAGAAAAGCTATGACCAGCCTAGACAGCATATTAAAAAGCAGAGACATACTTTGCCAAGAAAGGCCCATCTAGTCAAAGCTATGGTTTTTCCATAGTCATGTATGGATGTGAGAGTTGGACCGTAAAGAACGCTAAGAGCCGAAGAATTGATGCTTTTGAACTGTGGTGTTGGAGAAGACTCTTGAGAGTCCCTTGGACTGCAAGGAGATCCAACCAGTCCATCCTAAAGGAAACCAGTCCTGAATATTCATTGGAAGGACTGATGCTGAAGCTGAAACTCCAATACTTTTACCACCTGATGCAAAGAACTGACTCATTGGAAAAGACCCTGATGCTGGAAAAGATTGAAGGCAGGAGGAGAAGGAGACTACAGAGGATGAGACGGTTGGATGGCATCACCGAGTGGATGGATATGAGTTTGAGTAGGCACCGGGAGTTGGTGATGGACAGGGAGGCCTGGCGTGCTGCAGTCCATGGGGTCGCAAAGAGTCGAACACAACTGAGCAACTGAACTGAACTGAAAAAGAAATGCAAGTGACTATTCAAACTACAGGATTTTATCAGTAGTGAGAACGAGGCATGGTTTCTTCACAGGTTAAATCTAGTCCTAGAAGCTGTATGTTGGAGCGGTTGTCCGGTTGCACAGGTAATGTTGCGGTCATTAACTTAACCCTGTCTCCCTCGGTGCAGGCGCTGCCTAAAGAATGAGGAGCGAAGAGCCGGCCGTGACCATGGAAGAGAGCGGCGGGCCGGACGCGGCTGCGGGCCGCCTGGGGGCGCCGTACTCCGAGGCCTGGGGGTACTTCCACCTGGCTCCCGCGCGCCCAGGCCACGCGGCGGGTCCCTGCGCCACCTGCCGCCTGTGCGGCGAGCAAGTGGGCCGCGGCCCGGGCTGGCA